>CAJVPJ010000289.1:0-30617 GCA_910592205.1 Paraglomus occultum | reverse complement strand
GGTCTACAAATGACGATATATGATTGGACGCATCGTCAGATATATTTTTTTGCCTATGTGAGCCAATGACAGAAATCAGATACGGGTACTAAACTAGCATACAATAGTTGGCATGTGACTTGACGACAAAAATTTGCCACGATCGTCATTCGAGAGACGTGAAAAATGCAAAACACACGTAAAGTCACGACACATACCTTGGTGGCTCTCGAATGACGATACAAACACAATTTACACGTCATCTGATGAGTAGACTATAAACATCCCATCTTTGACGAGGCAAAAGCAAAACGCACGTCACTCGAATGACGAGGCAAACGCAAAACACACGTCACACCCACCAAAAAAAACCACCTTTTCTAGAACGAAAATTGCTATGGATTTTAGCGATTTTAGCTTTAAAAAACCCGCAGAATGAAGGTGTAAAAAAAAAAAACACCCACAAAAAAAAAAGTCTGCTGGGATCCTCTGCTGCTATAGCTAACCCTTTTTATATTATACAATCCAATTTTTTGCTAAGCATGCTTATAATTATATAAGGTTTTTCCCTTTACAAGCTTACTAGTAAGTGGTTCTTATGCTATAAAAAAATTTTATATAATGTGCTTATAGAAGAGGATGACTACATGAAAGGTTGACGAGAATGTCAAAAAATTATACAAGTGACAATAACAAACATTACTATTACTATTGCTGTCAATTCTACAAATTGTAAATTTAGAGAAATGTTATGCAATTTTTGCTAGCAGAGATTAGTCTGCTCAAAATCCTAAAACAAACAAGTTGAATTCGTCAAACATGGCAAGCATTACATTATGACCACAACTGACACTTAGATACAAATATGTGGGCAAAAACTAAAAATAACGGGTTGTTAAAGACATGCAAAACTATTACCAGGATAAAAAGGTATATCGCAATTTGCAAACCAATTAACAATTGCACCGAGAATGTAATGTCATAATTGTCGTATTATGAACCGCTGTATTCATGTTAAGTCGACGCCACAACTTAAAACAGGACCGGCAATTCAATTACATACGTACATACATACACACACTATCAAGCATTAGTTGACTACTGTTTGAAAAGTAGTTGGTTTATACCGAATACTGCATCAGCTAAGATTATTGAGAAAGTCCTTGCAGAGCCCAAACATCAAATATGACACATAATAATCTATCCTTTTTATTAACAAACTGAAACCACTATCTGTTTGCAAAATAGTGTCAGGAACACGTATCTAACATATTTTTATCATGTATAATTTTTACAATGTTTTTGGATGCTTTCTCTAGAAAGCTTTTGAAAATTTTACCTGTCTTACTCAGTCTTTGTGCGAGTGCTCAAATACTGCTTTTGTAATATTCATAAACTCGGCATCAATTTCGAACGAAGTCGCTCCTTCAGATTCCGGTACGCTCTCTGGCGTAAGCATTCCCATTAACAAGTCTTGTATTTGGACTGCTTTACCTGGTGGCGGCGATTCAGGAACCGGACATACAGTGAGACATCTATCAATAATCTGCAGACGGCCAGCGTCGTCTAGTTCTGCAAGTCGGTTTATCGCAGCGGCGAAGATGTTTAGTGGTTTACTGGAGAGGGAAGCCACCACTATATCTTTTACTACGTCTTGCCATGCCTCTTCAAATGATAAACCTGCGGCCATCTTCGGGCCTACTCTAGGATTAAGGTATTTAGCAAGAGTAGATGACAACGTGGGAGCAACCCGCTTTGCTTTCATCTTTGGCAGAATAAGCCCTGATTGATTAGGGTTATTTAGATGAAAAATAAACTATCCAATTAAAGCTGTGTTCGCAGCAATTATATTTGGTGTGCTACACACACACAGCCGCACTGCAGGGGTATACGCTGGCCCGTAATATGCAAGTGTAACCAAAAGGGCTGGAAAAGGCAGAAAAGCGGGGAGGCTGTCTGAGAAAAATCTTTGAGTAAAGGACGGAAATGCCTTATGAAAAAGTCAATTGTGCAATGTATAGTCATGATATACGCCCTCGATTAGACTATTTATCAGCAGATTGCCCCTCCCCAAAATTATATTTGTGGATCGAATAGGCACTAGTATAAAATAAGATAGTGTAACAGTCGTACAGATCATAAATAATAAAGTACCCCAAGGCATGAACTGTATATCCGGCATGCAATATTCGAGTGTATATTTATCGCGAAAATAAAAATCGAGTCGTAATCATCACTTCTTCTACCGGGTTCTGTTAATTGTAAATAAGCAAAAACCGAAAATAAGTTTTGCCAGAATAACGCGGCAAATAACGTGCAATCAGTCAAAACGGGACTGCCACACTGCCCAGAAAAGGCGTAAATAGCCTCTCTCTTTTTTTCCTGTTAAATTTAGATTATGTTGACGACACATTTTATTACAAACTAAAAACGGTTCTTTAAATGTCAAAATTAATTGTTCGGTTATTTGACAGGTTTAATTAGAATGCTTATGGAGATAAGTTGTCGGGAGAATAATCTCATTTTGTAGCGCATATTGTATGTAAAGCATTACAAAATGTTTCAAAAATTTGGTTGTTTTTAAAATATTATCAACAAAAATCGTACGCAGACAAGTCTTGTCTTATGGTCGACCGCACGTTTTATTGTTCATATATCAAATACTAGTACAGTAAGTTTTTGATTATGGGTTGGATAAACAATAACGTTGAGCTTTGCTGCAACTATTATTCTCTTAAGTCAAAATTAATAACGATTAATTATTGCTTTTATATTGGACAATTACTCGCAACCAAGATCAAATTTTGTTTATTGTTTTGCAAAAACTCAAACTTTTTGCCTTGTATTATGACGACAATTGTCAATACATAGACTGTTGAAAAAAAGTAATATTGACATATTGTTTTACAGGCTGGTATAAATAGGCTACATACGTAAGCCGTATCTTCCCACGTCATAAACGATAAAAGGTTTTATATCACTTTTGCGTCCGTCAAGAAAGTGCTTTCCCACCAGTTTATCAAGCTAATCGAATTTGGCAATATCCCTTCTGACGACTTCTCACCTTCGACGGCTCGATGCCATATTAGGTTAATGAATAATACTGAAAATAAAGACTGTCATACTGCTGACACAGTAATCAAGTCAAATCAAAGTTATTTTTTCTATTCGAAGCCATCTGTACAAGAGAAATGTGACGGGTAATACAACGTTAATAAATATTGATTAGTATTCATTAATACTAGTAAAAAGTATAAGCTCAAAATACTTGCTCTTTTTGAGATAACTGGAAAACTATACAAAGAAGGCTTTCGTATTAGTATATTATGTTTATTATTACAGAATAAATTTGTCTGATTGGTGAATACGACTCATAATACAGAATGTGATTCTCTGTGTAAGATTGTCGCACGTTCCCAATTTTGGTAAGTAAACATATGACTGGAGTATACTCTATGTTAGTAAAATCTCGGTAGTTTTCCTTTGTGAGAATTAATTTTTTGATGTGCCAGAGACAGAAATACGTAACGTGGTGCAAAACCCAAAATTTTAAATTTAGAAAAAAATTCTGTTAAGATTGTCGTTTTTCCGATATTCAACCCTTCCCCACCTTGAGTCGTATCCAAGATCAGATATCCCAGTGCAAAACCCGTGCCTTAAAATTGGTAATAATAGCATAAAGTTCGAAACGCCCTTTGGATGTTTTATATGTTTCATCAACGTGTATTTCGTTGACGTCTCTAAGATATGCAAGGACAAGGTGATGAAAATGCGGCCGCTGTCAAGGTGTTGGTATTGATTGCATTAATAAAATACAGCCTTTGGCTTGATCAAATCGCTGCCGATGAGAGTTCTTAAAATTGTCAAAGTACGGAAGACCAGCTACAACGGTAGTATATAGTCTTAATTTGTTCCAAATTTCGAGCCGTCGGGTATAATTTCCGAAAACTACAAATAAGTTTAATGTTTTTATTAGTATCAAGTTTAAAATTCTGATTAATTTAAAAAATTTTTAACTTACTTTCACTTGTATCCATTTCCAACTTCCTCTCTTATTTTTGGTCGATTGTTTTAGAATTTTCTTAAATTCGAAGATGACATCAATGTCGAACTTTTCACAATTATTCGAATCTCAGCATGTTACGTATCTGAAAGGAAAAAACTCCCGTTGACTTTTGCTATTGTGCGTTTTCGCATTGTGATACTTGTTTCGTCGTTGACTATGCATGTGCGTTATTTGCTAAGTAAACAACAAAAATTTTATATCGCTATGAAGCTAATTGCTGTAGCTTTCGAATAAAATACTCATAAAGTTAAACAAGATGTTGTAATGGAGCTGTGAATTGACGAGATGTTACACGTACATTTTCCATACGTGTAACATATATACTAATACTAACACTTTGACGTCTTACAATAAGTTGTGTAAACTTATCAGTATTTGTTTAAAAACTACAGCCAATTAGCCTCATAACGATATATAAAAATTTTGTCGTTTACTTAGCAAATAACGCCAATACAGATTTCGAAAAAAAATTTTTTTTCATATATTTTACTAATTGATCAGCCGGGTAATCCTAAACTTTTGGCATAAGAGTGTACATATTATTTATTCTTTCCTGAACTACGGAAACCAATTTCTCATGTGGGTACCAAACATTTTCTGTGGCTGGTGAAGTTATCGCATATTAGTATAGCGCTGAAAAACCGCGTAACTATAGTTGAACTGCGTGTCAAGGATGTCTCCGAAAGAAGCAAAAGAACTGTAAACTCTCGATTACTCATTTTGATACATGTGGACATTTACATGTGGCTTCTTCTTTTATAGACTATTAGGCAAGAAATCCCAGTTCGTGGGAAGGGGATTGGGACATATATTTATTAAGAAAATGCCCAAAGCCATGCACACCGAGCACTGTTTCTCACACTAAACATACTTATAAAAGTGATAGAATTGGATACCGAAAGTCTTTTACGGAAAATTATAATCAGATGAAGGATAAATTAAAGTAGACGCTTCAATGTACAGGACTTGTAGTAGAAGATGTGCTATACAAAACATATCAAATTTTATGTCGGAGCGGTAAAAATTATTGTTTAAAATTTTTAGCGTATAACTCACTGACAGCTTAATATTTTGATAGTTTAGATACATTTTTTACGAACTATGTGGATGATACGATAATTTAAAAAATATTTTCTTCAATGCAAACATCTTGCAAAATACTATGATAAGGTTTGTTGAAAACTGCCTAAACATATAGTTATTAGGACATGATTAACATAATTTGCAGGCTCCTGTAAAGGGAATCAGGGAGGTTTCGAACGAGACTGACTTCAATGGTAGCAACTTTGAAATTAATACCCTTACATACTCAAGTATGCAGTTTGTAAGTACGTATTAGTAATGAACTGCTGAGATTAATGGCGAATGAATAATCAAATGTGTGCTATTGACAGGGTACAACAATATGAACGTGTTCCAAATGCATTTTTTAAATCGATATTAAGCATGGTACAATGTTAATGTATGGAATCCGATAGTTGACCGAGTATAAATGATATTCCAAACGTTAATTTTGCGAGGCAGACTGCAACAAAACCAGACAAGTGAACATTTGACTATGTAAACTAAAAATTGCTGATGTGGCTAAAATTGGTTAGAGTAACTGATTTTCTTTTAGCTTTGATTTGCACAGCTGTGGCCCATGTTTGAATTCATGAATTGAACTACAAGTACCTGGCAATGAACCGAATAAAAATTTTAGTGCATTTAAATTTAAACTAGTCAAGATAAATGTTTTACTTGCATTATTATAATAACTGGTATAGTAATATAAATAGTAATAACCCTTCTTGGGCAGAAAACTCGGGGTAGAGTTTAAAATAAAGATATACTGCTCGGTTAGTATCGAATGAATATATTGATCGGAACATAAAAGGCAAGTTTTACAGTAATGACATTAATAATAGTTTATATTGAGAGGCTGCAAATCATCTTTATTTCCTTCATAATTTCAACTGTGTTGAGAGGCTGCAAGTCATCTTCATTTTCTTTATTATTTTAATTCTGTCAAAAGGCCACAAGTCATTTTCACTTTCTTGGTCATTATTTTCAATTTATGTCGAGAGGTTGCGAGTCATCTTTATTTCCTTCATTATTTTGATTGTTATTATAGCCTTTTCAGACTCCTAAAAAGCCAATGTCAAATTTGTAAAATAACTAAACATAATGAAATAAATACAATGGGATGTATTCTGACCATTTATCTTCATACTCATCACTGTCTGAATGTAACAAAACCATAATTTATCGCCTTTGTGTACCAAATACATGTGAGTACAGTGGGACCTCCCTAAGTGCAAGCTGACGGGACCAGGCTTCTGGCGTACACTTAGGGGAGGTGTGCATTTAGGGAATATCCAATCATGTTACGATGTGAAGATAGCCGATAAAATGCTCATATACATCACCTGATTTCTATTTTATACTGTATCGTACGGCTTCATATTTATTGTCCGAGATCATTGTCAATCGTCTGATACGACGACTATATTTCGTATTACAACGTTAATGTGTAAAAAAAGGAGGGGAGAGGTAATAAAACTATCCTAAACAACATTATCGATCTGCAATCGATAGACTGTGTACTTTCTATTGTCCGTTGGAGAATTTAAAATCACTAAGAGGAATATTCAACATCTGAGCAAAAACCTTTGTTTTTCTAAACAAATATTATCTGTCAATATTATTTGTCTTGGCTTCGAAGAATCCATTCTAGTAATGCATTCTCCAATTCAGGATATCGAACAGTTCTTTGTCTCTTTGCAGAATCGCGCCCAACAATGTCATCTATATTTCGTTTGAGTATGCGACTGATAGTACTGGGATGAATGACAAGGTTATATAATTGCTTTATCCACTCAGCCAGGTTAACATTATTAGTATTTGGATTCGTATTTTGTATGTAATTAATGCTACTTTCTGTTCGCTATTAAGAGTTGTTTTGTTAGCCATGATGCCAAGGGTATTGAAATATCAGATATTGAAACATGAAAATGTACTTAACATTAAAGATCTAATCACATGACGTGCATTTAGGGGGGTGTACTACAATGGAAATACTATAGATGGCCGTGCAAAAGAACGTGCATCAATAGGTCCCATCATGGGATCCAGTGTTAATCATGCACTTAGGGAGGGATTGCACTTAGGGGAGTTGCACTTAGGGAGGTCCCAATGTACGTGAATAAACCTTTTTGTTTTCTTGATATTCATGCTCCCTCTTCCTCCTCTGCGCATTGTTAATGACCTCAACTCTTTGAGCACTCTCCAAAAACGTCGAACTATAAAATTAAATTGTGATCGCGTAAAGTTTGGTTTTTCTCCCATTCTCTAGCAAGATTGCAATCTCCTACAGTGAGAACTAGATTGTATTAATGACATTTTAATCTCAATAATACTCCTATCCCCACTAGGTCAGCACGCAAGCTTTGAACCTGAGAAACCGCGCCAAATTTCCTAAACCCCAACACCATTTTTGTAGCTCGGCACGCGAGCCTTTATAAATATAAGGCGCGGAAGACCCATATCATGCTACTATCACTTTTTTTATTTAATTTTATGAATAAGGAAATTGCCAATTATACCGGTCGAGAAGAGTTTTTGTTCTCTCCGCTTTCAACGCTGTCTCTGATTTGCTTATGAGCTTAAGGTCTTTAGAATAGCGATTAGTTTTGGCTTGGGATAACTTTGAAAGATTATTTTCTAGACAGTCTATAATATTCCAGCTTGACGGTTTTTTGTCGAAAAAAATGGTACTTTTGCACTCATGATGACATTATTGCGAATACCGAACGGTTTGGCACAGCAATTTTTGTCCGGTATAATGAGAATCCGATACAATGTAAAATCAAGGATATTAATACTTTGTTCTGGAGCTGTTTGGAGCCTACTCCATTAGAGTAAGAGACAAGCAGTTGTGACACGCAATGTTGTTGTTAATTCATTTACACTGTCTGCCTTATTATCTGTCTCAGTTTCTTCATCAATGTCTCCATGGCATTAAATTTTTTAAATCTATAGAGCAGTTTTTCTCCTTGCTCTTTTTTTTTTGAAATACTTTTAACGGTGCTGTAATTTTTTGGTTTTATGGTGAATTTGATGTAGATTGTGATAAGGACGGGCTTGAAAAAAAAACGGCCATCGAGAATTGCTAGATGGTTTGAATTAACCTTGCAGTCTGGCCCATATTAGAAACCAAATTTTATACTTAGTATAAACAGTAGGGTAAAAGCATTTAAATAAATATACGCCGTACACCTTGAAAATATACTCAACTAAGCTTTTTTTTTTCGAAAATTTAATAATCATTTGTTTTCTCAACAAAAAAGCAAGATATTTGGTCAACTTTTCTGCAAGTGATAGCGGTTTTTTTTGCGCTTCGAATGAATGTAAATTTGTGTAAAGTTATCAGGGGAATTAAATTTTTAAATAACTTTAAAGTTTTACAATCCTATAACTTAATTTTAGCTTCTTCGGCGACACAAACGTTAGCTATATATAAATTTACCATTATATTACTAACGCTAGTCGCTTTGTATTTTTTTGGTAAGACGTTACTTTTAACTTAAAAAATGTCAACAAAACTTTAATAGTATTTATAGCAAAGGTAATGAAAAATTCCCGACCAGTTATTCTTGGTGAAATGTCGTTGTCTAATGAAAGATTATATAATCATAGCACGAAAGCGTCACACAATAGCCTGTACCACTTGAGATGTTCTACTACATAAACGCAATGCCTAATCCCGAATACAGACAGTACTTTTTTTCTTCGGGGTGGACATGGCGAAGTTCAACAAACAGTATTGCGTCCTAGTCGGCGGCATAAGCGTTCTGTTGTTTCTAGTATTTATTATAACTACGCCTGGGGACTTAAGTAAGTCACCGTTCCAAGACATAGGTGAAGGGGAAATAGTGGATACTAGTACCCCAACAGATGTGCATACGGACGAGACATCACCTGAAGGGAAATATTCTTATCTAGTGGTCATCAACTCCGATGTTGTTGACCATTCGAGGAGAAAATTATTGAGAGAGACAATATTCGGAATAAAGGATAATCTGATACACTGCTTAGAACCGACTTCTAGTGTGCAGCATCGTTTCTTGGTCAGGAATGATCCATCTCTAAAGACTATTACAAAAGCTACAACCGTAGGTACCAAGTATGCTGCGAGGAGATATGCAACCGAAAGAATGGAATTTGACGATATCGATGAACTTCCAAATGTGCGAGGTGACAAGTGGATAGAACAAGCACTGACGCTGGTGAGTCTTGGTCGTAATTAATGAATGCTCACTCTTCTGTTAATTAAGTGGACTATTAATCGTCCTCTTACATTTTACTAGGCGAAAAAGAACTATAACTTTGACTTTTTGATCTACACCGACATCTTCACTGTCCTCAACATTCCTAAAATCAAGCAAAGTATAGAGTCACTTGACATTCCTGGGTACAAGTCTTCCCCAAGTGAACTGGACAAGCTATTTTGGGGCCCGTTTAAAACGGTTTCAAATCGCTCAACAATTATCGTTGGATCAAACGCATTGACTACGATATTAAAACAATTACCGCAAATCAAATCCCTGCATGGAGGCAACCTGTTGACCAAAATTTATCGATACTATAAAAGTTCAGTCACGAGCAAGAAGAAAGTCATCACCATCGCTGATGATACAACTATAGTAGATTGGGAAAATACAATTTACAACTTACCCGACGATGTCCTTGCTGTTAACAGCGTGTATCAGAACGGCGAAGTAACAGACATCACAAACTATCTCTCCATATCACCGTCGCCGCCATGCAATTTACCATCTACGCGACTGAGTGAGAGTCCTACCATATCGAAACCATCCGTCGCTGTAATCACTAGTAGTTTTGTATATACTGACCTGTGTATGCTAGCTGCTGCTCCGATTTCTGCAGATAACAAACGACTGTATGCCAAGAAACACGGTTACTCTTTTGTACCGAGATCACTGGAATTCGCTCAGCAAGGATACACGGACCGTAAGACAGTGTGGGGCAAAATAGACGCAGTAGAGAAAGTGCTTCCGTTGTATGATTGGTTGTTTTGGCTCGATATGGACGCTGTGATATTTAATTTCTCTACCAGTATCGAGAGTCTGTTGGAAAAGTTTGAAAAGCAGTTGGGAAAAAGGGAGTTTAAAAAGAAGCATTTGATTGTAGCGAAACCAATGGGGGACTCAATGATAAATGCGGGTGTGTTTTTGTTGAGAAATTCAGAGTGGAGCAAGAAATTCATTCGAGAAGTACAGATGTTCAAATCTCAATATCGAGGAAAATTCTACGAGCAGGCTGCTATGTGGAAAGTTATGATAACGCCTGAATGGGAAGAGGGGGTGCGTTTATGTGATCAATATTTTGCTTAATACGCTTGTGGTTTTTGAAATTCATAATAGGAACTGAATTTATTTTGTCTGCTCTTTTCACATTACTTCATTATTTTAGGTATTACTTCTGGATGACGACGACCATACTTTCAACACATTCCCCAGCAGATACGAGCCTGGCGACTTTGTCGTTCATTATGCGCCACAAGGATGTCCCGGAAAACTTGTCATTAGGGCTTGTGAACAAGCCATAAAGATGGACAAGGATCCTGACGCGTCGTACGAAACAGTCCCAGCCTAAAGTAGCTTATTAATAGAGTTCATAGATTATCTAATTCATGAAAACAAACGGTATGACTTAATATTTATTAATATAAAAATACATGATGCAAGTTAATTATACAAAAAGGTTTGAATTTATAATATTTATGTCCTGTGATTGCGAATCAAACAATCGTTATAATACAAGATAACTATCTAATTGTCGTAACAAAAACAAAATCAAGCAATGACTTGTAATATTTAATTTGCATCGCAATTAAAATCATGTGCGGATGAACGGGTATTAATATTAATATGGCTAAACACATTATCCGGGTTTTCTAATGGAAACATCCTCTGTTGCACGAAAAGTGTATGGGATAAAAGTCTATCGATATATTGCCAATAATAGCGATGCGTAATATAGAAGGTTTAATAATAGAACGAGCCAAACTTAATAAGGACTGCTTTGGTGTTGGCAAATATCCAGATATGGTCATCGGGACGTTAAGGATGCAATTAACACAAATGTGAGACAAAATTAAATATTCGACTATAATAATAATAACAATAATAATAGAAATTTTGCACAGACGAACTAACCCCCAAAAGTGATCACTGTCTATTTTGTCTGACAAAAAAGAAAAGGTTGCTGCGAACCTTAAAGTTATAATTAAACCTAATTCTGTAATCGCGTCCCCAAGAATTCTACTCAACTCTGTTAACTTTATCAATATCTAGAATATTTGGGACATGCTGCATCTTATTATGTGACATAAATGAGAGGGTGATAATGGCTGCTAGAATGACTGGTTTTTTTATTTAGTATTAGTCGCACAACTATTTTTATTGATAAACTTTAAAATTTGGTATCAAGACATAGACTTGTTGAGATAAACATTTTACTTGCAGTTATCATTATAATAATAACATAGGCCATATCTCTAAGGCATTGTGGTGAATGGGCGAACGATGGTTTACAGCAGCTACTGTATTTATACGAAATATACTCTTCTTTTAAATAAACGCTCACCGCTCTTAAAAATAAACTGTCAATTTTTAGTAACAAACATTAACGAGTAAGTAAGAAAGATGGCAATTATTCGGTGTATTGATGCTAAATACTCGTCCAAATGCATTAATAACGATAATGATTTTGCATTAGTTTGACTGTTTGAAATAACAAAATTTCTGAAAACGACATTTAGTTGTTTTACGTAAAATTGAGAAAAAGGCCGAAGAAGCAGCCCAAAAAAGAGATAACATAACACAAGTGTCATCCTATATATGAATTTAATAAATGTGATTCGCTACCAAAATTGTATTCCCGTCACATAATAACAAGACATTTTGTGACTGCAATTTTATCCTGAAAATCTTCAATATCCCTGTCTGTCACTGTGATCTATTCTTTACCTTTCACAACTTTGCTCTCACCTAATAATTGAACAAACCTTACTGATGAAGATGTAATAGAATTAGTAAATCAGGTGTGATAGTGAAGCAAAACGTTGAAAACAATAAGTAATAGAGCGGTCAGTATTTAACTACAATTTTGAATTCTTGACCAGAATCTGGTAAAGTTACTGAAGAAGTAAGAAGTTTTGAACAATTCTGTAGACTGATTGAGCTAGGTCATTCCAGAAACAAGTTAGTCTTCACTATTTTGAAGATAAGATGATTGAATAGTAGTTGGGAATTGATAAGACTATTATTGCTATTCCATTTTTTTTGTACATGACTTTAGCTGTAATGAATGCTGCTGTAGGAACCGAGAGCCTCAGATCAGAGTGATTTACTATAAGCAGACTCAACTGTAATCAATTCAAAGGCACTATATGAAACTTTCAGTATAGCATCGCAATCTCAAATCCACAATGGTGCGATATGGATAATGATTAGTTATATAATTATGATCTCAAAGAGAGACAAGCTATTGGAGTTCTGGCAGGCACACACCAAAAATCTTGGTATCTTATTCCAGATAATAGTGCTCTTATCGGTGCATTTCAATCACATTGGCGGTCACGCATCGGAAGTCTAACCCATATTAACGTGAGTTGTTAATCAAAAATTATTGCATTAACACTATACCGTGCAAGTAGGATTGTTTATTGATGCACTGATACTCTGCTAGTTGAACGATTGATTGCTGGGGGACCGATCAGACACTTGCTACTGGCTCGGGCGAGATTGAACATTAGTAGATGGCTATAACCGTAAAAGAATCTGGCATCGCGAAACGAGTGAATAAGTAACAATTTCTTGTCAGCCGCAATTGGCCAAATAAGTGCGGATTTTTTTCGACATTATATAATAATAACCATTTATGTGCGAAAATTAACAACTGCTTTTGAAAATACATTTTAATAGCACTGCTCTCATTGAAAATAATACCATTTTTCTCTTTATTAACTAATTTAATTGGAATATTAGCATCGTGGCTAATTACTATTATTTTGTCAAGAATGTAATTCCTTTTTTAAGACTGTAATTCCCGACAATAAAGATGAAAACAGTCCAGGAAAAGTTAATCGGACATCCACTCTTTTAAACTGGGAATATATTAGTGAGCGGTCTCGCTCTTTAAAAAAGTCTTTATATATTAATCCAAATTTAAAAGAAAATTTGAGAAAGAAACTGTGAAAACTAAGCCAACGAACAATATGCGATACGTTTCTCTCTATGTCTGTTATGCTAAATTTACAATAACATTCTTTTAGTTTGTGACTGACATTTAAATTTCCATATTAATATTAATAAGAAACACTTTCACTAAATGTACCATCTTTTATCACATGATTTTCGATAGGTCTGTCATTTGAGGCGGGCCGACTTATCGAGAAATTGGTAAACATTTCGATGCATTCGGTGATGTGGTGAACGACCCCGACGGTGTTAGTACCCGGTGTACGTGGATGTCGACGTCGATGTCGATGATGTGGTTGATGATGTGGTTGATGATGTGGTTGATGATGTGGTTGATGATGTGTATGCGGATGACGTGTATGCGGATGATGTGTATGCGGATGACGTGTATATGGTGTACTGTATATGGTGTATATGTATAGGCGGGGGATGTGGATTTGTACAAGGTTGGGAAAGTGTATATTTCTTCAAATGGTTTCGCGTAGTATATAATATGAAGAACGTCGAACAGCCCTTTTACAAATCCAATTGGTTTTCCAAATACCTTCTCAATACCCCCGTAATCCAAAAGCACCCTTGACCCATCTGCCTCTACCACTTTCACTTTATCACAGTACAAACCAAATGTATTACAATGCGTATAATATAGTTCCCCGAAAGTGGCTGTTAGGAGGGCGGTTGTGGCTTTAGTGGTTTCGTGACTGGTTCGCATTGGCTTGCACTTATACTTGCACGTGACTATCACCGGGATATGTGACATTATAAGAAAAAAGGAAAGAAAAAAAAAAGAAAGGACGTGCCGACGCACCAAAGTCAAAGAAAAATTTAACTAAATTACAAGGAACGAAGAACCCGTCTTAATATCAAGTCCCTATGTGTGCGTTGCGTGCGTGTGTCGCGTGCGTTGCGTGTATTGCGTGTATTGTGCGTGCGTTTTGTTGCGTGTATCGCGTATGTTTTGTTGCGTGTATTGCGTGTTGCGTGTGCGTGCGTTGCGCTCGTTGCGCTGTGCTTGCGTGTGTGAAAGAGGAAGGGAAAGAGTTGCTCTCCTTTTTCCATGTTATCGGGGGGGGATGTGTGGTTTTTTGCGAGTAGCACAGTTTGACTTGACATTCCCATGGAAATTATCGGGATACTGTACAATGTTCATTAGCTGCTAGATATTTATTGGTCACATTCCCGGAACATGAGCATTAAT
The DNA here is from genome assembly GCA_910592205.1 of Paraglomus occultum. Lineage (NCBI taxonomy): Eukaryota > Fungi > Glomeromycota > Glomeromycetes > Paraglomerales > Paraglomeraceae > Paraglomus > Paraglomus occultum. The sequence goes on along the minus strand of CAJVPJ010000289.1, from coordinate 16,108 downwards.
AGGATGGGAAATTTTCTCCCACGTCATTCCGTACTGTCACACGCATATACAGTTATACTTGCGGTAAAGGATACAAATAGTTTCATCTTATAATCTGTAATGTTAGATAGGAATGCCAGCACTTCTATCGAATAAAAAAAATGACCTCATCATATAATTACCTTAATATTCACTTTTTCAATGTATCGACAGAGATTGCTAGTTGCTTGGCATGTAATCGGAATGGATAGACGTTACACACACATTTGATTGCGACTATGCTTGGGATATCTATAGAAGAATGTCTTTCATCAGGACAGACAGTTTCATGCAAATGTTGTAGGATAATTGCTATATGCTGAGTGTGATTGAATGCTTTTGAATGTGATAATAAAAGGGCAAACACAATATACCCATAATGCAACCCTCCGTTTTCTGCAATTACGGTCCCGCCTTGATAGAATTATTTCCCCAAGGGCAACTTACGTGATCTTCGTAATATTATTGGTTGCGGAAAATCATCATCAACAATGTAGCGTAGCACAAACTGACCATTCTCTCCAGTTTTTTTCGTTGATAATGCGCTCTAAAATGATATTTCCCTACGTGTAAATTACATAACTTATACTCGGAGGCGGTTGGCCTACCACACTGCTCACAAGGATCACGTTGACGTCTTTTCCAGTGGATAGCACAACCTTCTTGCCGATAACAAGACCTATTGCAAATCTTCTTGTATGCAAAGATAAATTCCCACCATTAAACTGCATTACAAAGTGCGTATCGAATTCAAATTACCGACTGGTAATAAAATTATTAGGTAATAGTAACGAATAAATAATTTTTAATTTGAACATTTGTCTTAGGGTTATATAATAAAAGTTTCAAATACCCTTTTATAAAATGGACACCCAAAACACTACCGAAATGCAAAACATTGTTGCTTCTGACCTCGAGCTCGATGGTTACACAGGCCGTATGCCGTAATTGCGCCTTTTACCACCACGGGTATAAAGCCGAGGACGTGGCCGAATACAATCATAACATTCGCAATGATAGTATGCATCCATCAATAATAACCCTATTTTAACCGATTTAAGCGCTAATTCCCATTGGGATGGTTATAGTCCGGACTAAGTGGGATATTTGTAGTCTATATATAGACCACAAATATCCCACTACAAACAATTATTGAAATTAGAAGGTCAATAATAATAAGTCTCATTTAAAAGTTTTAATCAAGCGACTCTTACAGAACGCGCTAACACTAACGTAAGAATACAATGCCTTTAATTATAACATTAACTATGCCAGTTAACATTGCTTAATAATATTTTCTATCTAATCTACATATTATTATATATTGACAAATTTCAACCTGACATATGTCAATTTAGAATTGACATAAGTCCAAATTGACATACAACATTCAAACTGACATAGCAGGGAATTGTGTCTCATTAGACACAAATTAATTGGATATAAAAATAGCGAGTTTTTCAGTTTTCTTACAAAAAACAGTTTTGTTTGCAACTGTAATAGAATACATTTTGTCCTATTAGCCAATACTGAATGTGCCAACTCGCCCAATGCATGTCTAATACAACGCATGAAAAGATGAAATTCTACCTGAATCATTGGGACTAAAAGCCTGGTATTGTAACTAGAAAGAAATATTAATGATAATATGGTGCACAATATTTAATCGCGATATAAGGTAGGGGTGTAGGTGATTTGGCAAATTATAATGAATTGATTAGGAATCATATTTTATTAAAGTAAAACCGTTTTTTGAACTATATTACATGCAAAAGTCTATGTACATTATGTAATATCATTCGTTCAATCCATGGCATTTTACTATAGCTGCATACATTATACAAACACTAGCTAGATTTGGTATGCTGCTTATATTAGCGACATGAGATTATTCGTGCTGCGCTTGACAAGTTAGAAAATTATCCAAACGTCCAAATTTAAATAGCATGGCACAAATTTGGGGCTTGCAGAATCTACTCTCCGACGTGCTTTTAAAAGATTCTAAAAATAGTATGAGATCTGAATTCGCCAAATTAGTACGGTAAAATCTCGATCAATTTGCGCGGTCAGCTTTTCTCATTTTTATTAAATTAACGTAACAAAAATAATCAATTTTGATATCAGTTGAAAGCTCTGTTTCTCGCGTACGCGTTTTGTTATCGTTTACGCCATACAAGATAAAAACAATTCAAATTATAAATAAAAGTAACAGTACTCAAAATTTTACAACCGGTTCCGCAAATTTCAGCATGACATGCCCCCATTCATACGGCCAAAAATGTTAAGCCATGGATTGCTGAAAAAAATTTTAAATGTTAATGGATTGGCCTGCTCAGTCCCCGTATTTGAATCTCATTGAGTATCTTTGGGACGTTGCTTGCATGACCGTTCTGATTCTCCCAGAAATCTTGTAAATTTAGACGTACAGTTAAAAAAAAAATGTGAGAAAGCCCGCAAAGAGTCTTCTCCAAATTAATTAATAGCATGCCTCAACATGTATGCCAATAATAGTTGGTCAACAAGATATTAATATTTCATTAAACTAAGACAAAAAATATATATATTTTTTAAAGCAAACTTGTGTCTAGTGTATGTGCTAGTTTATTAACTTTAAACATCAAAAAGTTATAAATGGCGTAATAGTCATGTCTCAATAGTAATGGTAATAGATTATTGTAAAAAAAAGTGCCTTGAGTTACCGAATTCGTTACTCAGGAATATATTCGGATTTTCTTCGATTATTGACCACCTTTGCATAGTTTCTATATAAATGTACTATTTTATTTAGAAGGGGAAAAGTTTTTACCATTCTAGAAATAGATTTTTATGGATGAGGTTCATATGCTATAGCAGAAATGAGGAATAAGGAAGATCTTTGTGTATATCCGGACCTCCCACTCAGTAATTAAGTTAAATATGTTAGCAAATTTATTTGGCTATAAATTTTAATACTAAAGAAATGTAGACGAGAAGTAGAAGATAAATAATTGAATTTGTTCAGTAAACTTTTGAAATAAATGTCATAAAATTTTTGGATTTAAACTTTTGTCAAGTGTATTTGTAATTATCGTTGTTGGTTGACTAGCAACCGAAGATCCAAAACAATATTCAAACACCACATATACGAATAATGAATTTCTCCGCTTTATAAAATGTACAAAAGAGGAAGAGCGGTATCCTACTACACTTATCGCATGCAAAGACACAAAATTACAAGTCACAATTACTTAAACTGCCAGCCAACAAATCGTCATCGCCGCCGGCATTGTCAAAACACAATCGAACAACAATAGAACACGTCTTAAAATATTTCATCACAACACACCGGCGATAAAACCGCCAGGAATCTCTTTAACGAGAGCACACATGCCTCGTAACACGGCTCCGCTTTTACGATTAAGAATTCATTAGAACCAAGCTTACTCGAAAAAGGCTTCGCATTCCGCTTTCATCCCCGATTTTAATGCAAAAATTAAGAAGGCACTGGAGAACGATAACATAGCTTCAGCCTTTTGCCTCAAGTACATCCAGATAAGGTAAACAAGTTTAATTGGCGTACAAAAATGCAGATGTTATATTAAAGTTTTTGATTGCATAAACATGATTTTCTAGCATCCTAATTTGGAATGTTTTAGCGGGGGTTTGCGGTTATGATCAATATCAAAAATTTGTAATCAGATGTTACATTGAATAGGGCGATTTTGGAAGACATGGCGCAATTAATGTGCAGCAGCAAATCGGTCCATCTGTTGATGAAAGGATATACACTTAATTATTCTTCCTCCTGAAGAACTTTTTTTATAATTCGATAATCTCAATCAAAGATACATGTATCCATTAAACATGTCTTTTACTTTTCAACTCTTTAAATATAAAGTGTGTGGGGAGCAGTACCAAGTTTTAAATACAAATCGTATCTATTAAATAGCTATCTTCAAACCAACACTCGGATAATAGAACAGGAAAAAAGAAGTGTATTTATTTTATTTAAAAACTGAAGTCACGCTCCCGCAACAAAATCCATCGGCTACTGGGGTAGTTCTCAGCCTTCCAAGAGAACCTCTCTTGTTAGGATAGCAGCCTTCATTGCTTGCCATCCTCCCTAGTTATTGGGGGTGACTATTTGATCTTATCGCTATAATGTAAATATATATAATAGGAAGTGGTTATTGTTATTATATTAATTATAATATGCAGATTTTATGATAATCATCATGTGACTGCGACACTGTGAATCATGTCAGGAAAAAAAAAAGATGGGCTTTTTACCTTGTGGCAGTGCGATTTTTTCCGTACTAGTACCACTGATTCGTTGTCCAATCGTTGCGTGTTGTACCATCTGCAAAGATGAGAAAAATCTTCTTGGGGTAATATATGTGTGTATATATATAAATAAATACATGCATAAATATTTTGATATCTTAAATCTGATTCATCATAGTTAAGAAGAATACGAGATATATAAATCGCTGTTATATTCGCGAAACTACAACTGTCTAAAGGTATGAGGAGTGTCTTTCCTATATACTAGTCACGCCCATATTAGGTTATGCTATTCCGCATTCATTGTTGTCATATGAAATTCTACACGTTAAAATTAATCGGTTTTTTTTTTCTTTTTTTTTTTTCGTCATCGTTTTTTTACAATCCATCGAATTTAAACGTGTATATATAATGTTTTCCTATACTGTTCCCGCTTTACCATTCTTCTCACCGATAAACAATGTCGACAACTTATACCGTCTGATCTTCAACTACCTCGACCATGCCTCAAAACCGTGCCCTTTTCCTTTTACATATCAATTTTAGATGGGGAAAGATACCAAGGAATTCACTCCCACTAAATGGGCGGGTGTAGCCAATGCCCCATATCCTATCGAAGGAGCGGGCAACCAAACATTCAACTTTTACGTCCTGTGGGCAACCATCCTTGGTGTCCCGTATTTGATCCAAAGCTATCTCATCGGTTTCGGACTCATTTCCTACCTTTTTTTTCTCCTCATACTGGGCCTTCCAACATTTGCCGCTTTTATTTACATAGCTTCATGGCTCAGTCCTGCTAACAAGAGCCGGGTCGTCCTTCCCGGAAAAATTCTAGAAGAATATATCATCATCAAAGACTCGACTCTTGCCGGATATAGAGGTCATAATAAGATACCCATGGAGACATTTTTTGAAAACTACTTTGATGGAAAAATTGATTTAAAGGGTGACGCGCTTGAGGCCTTGGAAGCCAGATACGATTGGGCTAGTTTTGGTTTCAGTATGGGTCAATTCAAATACTTTTTGACTCAATGGATCCCCGAGACTTTCTGGCATTCCAGACAACAAGATAAAGACCAGATTCGTGACACTTACGACCGTGGTGATGACTTTTATGCAGCGTTCTTAGGCAAGACCATGGTCTACACATGCGGTATAGTATCAGATCCTACCAAGAATGAAACACTAGAGGAACTCCAGGAAAATAAATTGAAACTCGTTTGCGACAAGATTAGGTTGAAGCCCGGGGATCGTCATTTGGATATTGGTTGTGGGTGGGGAACGCTAGTCGCTCATGCTGCGAAGAATTATGGATCTGATTCCGTTGGGGTTACTCTCGCGAGAAATCAAGCTGACTTTGGAAATGCAAGGCTTAAAGAGTGGGGTGTTGACCCGAGTAAAGCAAGGATTTTATGTATAGACTATCGCGACACGCCAAAGAAACCAAAATACGACAAGATTACTTGTCTTGAGATGGCCGAACATGTCGGTATTCTACGATTCCAAACATTCCTATTGCAAGTGAGAGAGATGCTGGACGATGATGGTCTGTTCTTTTTACAGATTGCTGGACTAAGACGGTAAGTTTCTCAAACACGTGTTATTATTGAAATTTGATGATATATATATATATATATATGTGTGTGTGTGTGTGTGTGGTGTGTGTGTGTGTAAATTAGTTACAACATCTATTGATCCATCATCATACCTTTTTCAAACAGTACCTGGCAGTACGAAGACTTTATATGGGGCTTGTTCATGGCCAAATATGTATTTCCCGGCGCTGATGCTTCGTGCCCTCTGTATTGGGTGATTGAACAATTGGAGAGAGCTGGTTTTGAAATTCACGATATCGACACTGTTGGCGTTCATTACTCTGCAACTATCTACCGCTGGTATCACAACTGGCTGAAAAACAAGGCCACCGTCGTTGAGAAATATGGTGATAAATGGTATCGGTATGTATCGAATAAATGACTTTCATCGCGGGTGTACTTTATACTGATTCGCTCTTAAATTGAGGAGCTAACGATATGAGTAATATTCTTTTTGTATCTCATGTAGCATCTGGGAAATCTTCCTTGCATGGTCTGTCATAGTTGCTCGGCAAGGAAGCTCGACGTGCTTCCAAATAGTGGCTCATAAGAATCTCAATAGTTTTGATCGTGCCGGTCTTATATCCAAAAGACTCATTGCCTTTTGATCGATATGCAAGATTTCTACTTCGAATGTACGTAAACTTATGTGACCGAAAGAAATATTGTACATATCACTGCATTATTCAGACTTGTATTGGATATGGCAAAATATAACAACATGAAAATCGGTCTATATTACTAACGATATTGCGCATCTATCATTTGTAATGCAAGTATATTATTACGACTAATATCCATGAAATGCGTAATGTGTGTTCTAGAAATACAAAAAGAAAAAAAAGATTTACATGATAATCCAATATGTATCTATATCTGAATGACAAAACTGTTCCCAAGTCCAATATTCCTTATCACTCGCTTGCCCATGCTTGAAAAGAAAAACCCAAATTCATTCCAACACTTTCCAATCACAACCACCATCGTCCTTAATCACTCCGATCCGATGGTAAAGTGTCCTAGCCCTAATGTAAGGATCCAACTGGATCTGCGCCTCCCTCAATTTCTTTTTCAATTCCTGTCTCTCTTTAATGTTTGTCGGCGATGGGTCCGCTAACCATTTCCTCGTACTTTCTTCGAATTTGCTCTCCAAGTCTCTTCTTATTTTCAACTTGTTCTCTTTCGTTTTCGTATCTGCCATCCGTGCATTTTCATTCGGCTTTGGTGGAACATACTTGTATTCCCATTTATTATTACCGCCGAGAGAAGCAATCAAGGTATCCGACGAGATGTATTCGAGGAGTTCTTTGGAATCGTTGGTGAACTTTATCTTTGCAGCGACTACCGGGTCGATTAGAGGAGAGATGACTTTCCAGACAACGGAAAAAACCCAAGGCGCACGATGGACAAGGCAGACGCCGAGGGATTCGGGATAATAGGCTTCGAAGCATTTTATCATAAAGTTTATATATTGATAATCCTAAAATGGAAGGATAAAGGGTGAATTTAGGTTGTTGGCTGTATTTTATGACGGCATACTATGTGATATCTATGGATCGCATAAACATACCACGTTAGATAAACTGAATCCATCCATGTTGAATACAAGACAAGCTGTCTCGACAGGAGGAATGACCATCAAACGAGACGTCTCCATTGTCCATAAAGTAAACTTTTGCAGTATTTCGAGCGACTGATCATCCTTTTTATGATACCGGACGTTAATGTAACTAAAGTACGTAAAACAAAATCAGTTCCACGATAAAAGGCGTATGACACATGTCTTTGTCTCTTCAAACTTTGATCCCATTCTCCTCTTCCTTTCTTGTCCTTACCAAATAGGTCTTCCCTCTTTGTCGAATCCATGAAGAAAGCTTTTCCCGCTGGTCAATTGAAGATCAAATCCCTTCATTCGTTTCTCCTCAAAATATTGCTGCAGTCCCGATTCTCCGTCTGAAATGATAGATTCGATGTCGCTCTGCAAACTCCATTTTAACGTCGACACTAACATGGCAAGCGCTTTGTTTACGTCCCATTTTCTTGCACGGAGAAATCGAAGCATAATGCTGTCTGGGTCATCGAATGAGTTTAGCCGCCACCAAGCTTGACGGAGTTCAGAAAGGGAATAAAGTTCGAGTGCAGAGGCGAGTTCACGGAATTCGTTGTACTTGTCGGACGAAGAAGAGTCGTTGGCAGTTGCGTCGGTAGTTTTCTTTCGGGAGAGGAAATTCTTGGAATTCTTTGTAGACTGAATGGCGGGGGCAGAGTCCGCAAACAAGTCTAGCAACATTCTCCAAAATTGTGTCAAGACCTGTTGTTGATCTGAAGTCATTGTACCAATTCTACCCGAGGTGGGAGTTTTTAATTGCTGTTGTTGAGCCAGGGCGGTAGACATTTTCTCTTTAGCAAATGGAGGTGTTGTGTTTATTGTCGTTGGGGAGGGAGGGTAAATGGCACAAGTTGGAGACGAGTGAAGAATGGATTGATGCGTTTTATTAGTGATAAATAATAACCAAACGTTATTAATAAAACATTGACAATTAACAGTTTTGACAAAGTCTAAAAATAAATATATTTATAAATAAACTCAATATTGATCGCCCTCCTCCACAACTTGTTTAAATATGCTCCCTTGAGCGTGTAACAAGTTTCGATTTTAGATATTTATTCTCGTGATGTAAGCTCGTCTAACATTCACAATGCGACGATTGGTTTAGAGGAACAATATAGTGTATTTTGGTAGTTATGATATGCTGGGAGCGTGAGAGTATAAAGAAACTCATTGCCAGTAACGCCACTACTACCTGCGTTTATTATAATAATTCCAGTAAACTAGACCAACAAATTCTAATTGGGAAGTCGTTGATTCAGGTCGGGCTTGGTATTTTTCTTTTCGGCCGATTCTCCGTGAACTAAAATGGACCGGCCTAGCCTTATTCCCGTTGCTAAACGTAATTTTGATGAATTTGGGGAAGGTAAGGGGATGTATCAGTACTACTATAACCGCCCGAGAATCCGAAATTGTACTTAATATTCGATAAGAGTCAAAAACTCCCGCACTTTGTAGTACTCGTTTCTGGAGAAACATTAGCCCCGTCAGTAGCGTTATCGGTTTCAAACGAAAATTTGTCTTGCGTGAATATTTTGCCCTAGACGGAGCAGTAGTTTCCGCAGCAGTAGCGCTTAACTTTCGCTGTGATAACTTAAAAAGGTAGGGTATTCGCAGAGTAAACAGCTATGATGGAATCAAAGACATGATTCTATCGATTTGATCAAGACTACATAACAGTCAAAGCTTGCTATAGTGGATCTCGTTACAATGGAATTCGCGTTATAAAAGAATTCTTGTCGTAATAAATATTATAGAACTCGTGCTATAATGGAGCTTTGAATGCGTATTGTTCACGTGACAAAATAGATGTTGATTCAACAACAAAATTCAGACATTTTTACTAGAACAAACACGATTTATTTGATAAATACATATCATCACATAATTTTCATAGATATACAATAATGATATACTAAATATGTTTATGAAATATAATTAATGAAATTATTATCGCCAAACCTTACTTAACTCGTGGGGGTATAATCAGCATCTGCTAATCTACAATATGCATCGTCTCAAACCAAATTAAACGACGTGTCTCTCCACTTTCCCTTTTCACCGCTGCGAGTCTCATCTACTTTGTTGTAGTCATGATGACCTTCATACGTTTGGCCAGCCCCACTGCTCACATTTGTCTCTTCTTCACTCGCATCGCTATCTGCGGACGCCGACGATCTCGTTCCATACGACGAATGTCTCTTTAACATTCCACCCAACCACGAACTTCTTTTTCGTCCCAACTTGTCGTTATCGAGAGTCTTGTTTCTCAGTGACTGGAATGTACCTTTCATGCTTTGATCGATCGATTGGAGGCGTCTGGATACGGCGTCCTCGATGTTACGAGCTATTTGCTGTTTCATCAGTCTCACCAACACCGGGTGGAAAGCAAAGTAAAGGAAATCGTGTCGTTTGCCTTTGATGTCGACATACAGGTCGTTAACTGTGCATTTGACTTCTTCGACTCTGTATACGTGTTCCTTATCATCATTGGCGAAAACGAGTTTGCCAGTAATGGATATTCCACGATTACGAATCTAGGAGCAAACAGCAAATGATGGTTAATATTTTACGTAATTTTAGGACTTGAAAGAACTATATATGATCAATAAACATCCTTATTACTCACAGATACATCTACGAGACCATAGTCCTTAATGTGGGGGAATCCCGTCTTCTTTTTGTAATAGAAGCAAACCTTGCTTGCTTCTGCATGAATACCCTTAACATTGAACATACATGTATGTTCGCGTTTATCACGAACTTCATCAGCGTTATGTAACGAAAGGAAGTTACGATTCTATACAACAAAACGAGCTGTGATTAGTGTATAGTCCAACACATGAACCCAAACATGTGACATTCTCCAATAACACTTGCCTCCAGTTCAATAAGATTCGGTACAAAGCTGCTAGGACTGTTCAAGACCAGATTTTCAACCACCACGTCAAAGTCATTGTCTGTAAATTCAATACGAGGTATCGGAATATTGTTTACGTTATTGAGAATCAATGGAATAAACGTCGTTCGGAAGTCTATGATGATGTGCGGTTTAAACACAATTCTGCCATGCCTGTTACCACGTACAATAGAAAATACCCAACGTTAATTCACCTGTGGCGTTTTTCTGTTAAGCGACTCTGTCAAAACACGCGGTTTACCTGTCGAGTAACAAAAGGCTAAATACTCTCGAGACCCTCTCTCCAAGCTCATGCATCAGAGGATCGTTAGCCAATGCTTCGGTATAATTAACCAACTCATCGATTACGCGCTGTATGGTATTTCTGTGCCTGTCGTTCAAAAATTGACCACGATCCATTAACTCGCGGCCACGATCTACACTCTCTTGTTTTTCAATGTAACCCGGTTCTTTAAGAAGACTTTTTACGTATACGTTTATCTATCGATCAGGAAAGCAAATATTAAATATCAATCTCAAGTCAATTCCGGTACTCAATCATACTTGTCATTTACCTCTTCAAAGTATCCTCTGAGATCGGCGTCTTCGCGTACTTCTTTCATCAAGTCAGAAAATGCTTGTTCCAGCGGGTCAAGGGACTTTGCAGCAAGTGATTGGGCCAAGCGCTGTTTATGTTAAATAAACAGATACCTTAGTATACAAAATATAATAGCTTGTTTCCAACACGTTTACAACACATACCTTCAAATGTGCTCGCGCTGCTACCCAATCAGGATCTTCTTCAACGGCATCTTTCTTGGAAGCAATATCTTCCTTGTACGTAGAAGCACGCTCACCCCAAGTAGCAAGGATGTCGAAAACGTCTTCAACAGCTTGCTGATATTGATCATGTCTCTGCACTGTGGTGATTACTTTAAAAAGCCGCCTAATCAATGCAGATCTCCTATCTCCTGATAGCTTGTCACTAACAATGGCGGCACCCTTATCAACCCTATGTCTATGCTTTTCCGGAAGACGTTGTTTAAGTTTGTCCAAAGGCTTCGCCTTTTGATTATTACAATCACCAGTGGCTTCGAATTCGTGAGCTTCCGCCACGTAAGCGGGACGTTGCCCCTCTGGACTTCTTGGGTCATTCTCGTAGTCCGATTCTTCCCTGTTGCCGTATTCATCTTCATGGGTCGGTGAGGTACTACTACTGTAGCCCATCGATTCATCTTTCCGACCAACTGTGCTGCTGTAACCAGAGGAACGGATGTCCGACTGATCTCTCCGGCCGATATCCTTATGACGGTCAGTTTCATTATAAGCGCGTTTGACTTCGTGTTCGGGTGGTCTAATTGTACTGGTCAAGTCGGCAAACATGTCTCGGATGATGATTACAAGATCGCGAAGAAGTTGTCTAAATTCGTTGTTTGTGGTTAAAAGCTGTGTAATCGTCCATAATGAGTCGACGCCTATGGAAAGCAGAGAGAGAGAGGGGGGGGGGGGGGCGGAACCATGCAGAGAACACGATTATATTAAATGGTAAGTTGCAAAGAAAACGATACAAAGAAAAACGACTATTTTACGTACCCTTTCGAGCTTCCTGCATGACGTTCGCATCAACGCTGGCTCCTCCTTCACCTGTTAGAAAATAATCGTTAATTGAGAATCTTTTCATTTCGGTATTTTACATATATACTCGCTCAAATAGTTCCATCTTTATGGCTCTTCTCGAACAATAAAAATGACACGCATATACTCACTTGTAGTACCAACATTCTTCTTTGCAGCCTCAGTAAGACACCAAACAAGTTCTTGAAAATCCTCATCGGCATTCTTTCGTGATATCACGTCCATCGTGACTCTAACGAGCCCTTTAAACTCTTCCATCAATTCTCTGCCTTCTCCCGATAGTCTCTGCTTTTTCTTTTCTTTCCTCATTATGTTCAGAACCTTATTCAGGAATCGCTTGATTTGTTCATTAGAAGGCAGTTTGCCCTCCTTGAAGGCGGAAAATATAGAAAGTATTTTGATTTCATTCTTGTCGTCGATGGATAAATATTTTGTTGGCGATATGTGGGCCAACGGAGTTTCGGTCGATTCTGCTGGAAGTGATCTGGAACGGTTTATCGTAATTGTGGGCTTTCGAACAAGGTTGCCCTCTTCAGTATGCGTTCGATGTTCTCGTACATCAGTTAAAGCCGACATATTTTTTTTAGCAATCAAGAATAGGTAGGTGTATTTTCCAATTTTCGAGTCGTTTTTATAAGAAAGCCAAGATTTTGCAAAATGTTTTTCTCACACCGTCAGTCGTACGTCATTATCCTTTAACAAGATTTTATAATTTCGTCATTATGCCTATTGGCAAGGAAAGATGACACCTACTCGATAAAATAGAGTTTGCCAGATTACCCATGATGTTCCCTCTATCAACGACGGTCTAACTATTTCCCACGACAATCTAATCCTTTATACCGTGAGCGCCCGAACGCTATGACGCATAATACAAGATAGTTTATTCTCCATTCGGATGGAGCGTATTGTTTAGCAATCCGGACAAGTATCGGTCAACCACGGGTTAATTAGTGAACTAACGTTCAAAGGTAAGAGGGAGAGTAAATTATGTCATCATAATTCAATATTTACCTGTTCAATTGTTGAGTTGCAGCAGTCGATTCTTTATAAGGCTAGATATACAACGTCGCACGATTTACTGGCTGTAACTTTTTTACATGCTTGTGGGTCTTAAAGGAAAGATTAAATTCCCAGATAAGAGGGAAAAAAATTAAATACGTTCTAAAAGCGAAGTTTATTGCCGTCATAGTTACTGATTGTCGGCAACGTAATTTAGAAATTTATGCATGTCACGTCTTGCCAATTAGACTGAGAGCATTTTTACGCACCTAATTTTGAAGGTTCTGCATTTATAGGATGCTCTTCATTAAAACGTTTTATGCTTAATACCGTTCATGCACTCGGTATTCTATTTATTGTATCACATAGCGGTAAATCGCATTCTCGTTCGTCCAGAAATTGAAGCTTTCCCGATATATTACGAACAATAACGGAATTACCCATTTGCGTTGGGTGATAACCCATTGTGAAATTCCTGTGAAAAATATAGCCATTCTGTTTATCTGTTACCTACCCGTACTTTACCCTGATTACTCAATGTTTATGTGGTTATTGTTGTTGTTGTTGTTGTTGCTATTATTATTATTACTATTATTATTATTTATCAATCTGAATTACGTGAGAAACTTTTGTGCTTCAATTCTAATCTCGGAACCCATGGTGAAATATATAATTAGAATATAAATTGGGTTGGACCGGCTTTTCTCCTAATTTATCTCGGCTATATTTTTTTTCATACCATCAATATCAATCAATATGGTAGCAAAAGCATAAAGATTCCGGTTCTCTGGTTAGGGGAGGGGGAAACCAATTAGAAAATAATCACAATCTGTTAGCAATAGGTTTATTATTCTCAATATCTATACGCTCAGAACTTGGAAACTGCATCCAATACCCGTAATGCTTATCGCTCGCGAACGCGACCGTTACTGGAAAACGTATGATTTCAAGACTAACACTAAACACTAAACCGAATTGGGCTGGAAACATACCCTCAAAAATAATAAGTAGATCTCAGGGGTCCAGCTTATTATTATAATCAGTTTTTGGACTAGATTTATGATTCATCTAGAATATTCAACTTGAAGAGTGCACATTTCAAGACTTATCTGGTGGGAAATATAGTAAATCGAAACGTTCTTCCCAAAACAAGATCAAGGAAATATACTATTGGCAATTTTGTTAGAAGGATGAGTGCACGAATAGATTGGATCATATGGATAATATTCAACTACTTTGCTTATACGTGCCTTGCCAATCAAGATTGGTGATCGAATATTTAATAATCGAGAGCGAGCATAATAGTATAAATTGTTCCTACTTTCGTAAAGATTACTTTAAAGCATTAATTTTACAGTTAATATTAATATAAAATTTAGTGATGAAAATAAAAGAACAGTACTACTTTAACAAAAGTCGAATTAGAGCGCAAACATAGGGCGTCCAAGGTATTCCAACAATAGTATTTCTAAATCTTATTCACAACTTTGCTACTAAGGACCGGATCACGAATTACAACAATTTCATAAACAAAACAAGGTGTTTTCGTGAATTACAAATCTATTAGGCCCGAGAACTCGTTCGGTAAGTAATTTAGTTCGAGTACTAATCTTTAGATCGCTAAAATTCTCTCCTCTTTGTCGATGCGACGAAACCCGACGATTGGTAAATGTTGCTTGTACATTTAATATCTAATTTCAGTCCCATGGCACTACAGTCAAACCTCTCTAAGTGCACGTCGTTGGGACCGACGATGCACTTGCATTTAGAGAGAGCGTGCATTTAGAGAACGTTAATCATTTTGTTTCACGTGACATCTTCGACACTATGTCTGCAAACCATCTAAATGATCCAATTGGGAATCCAGTATCCAAGAAGGCTGATGCACTGGCCACAGATCTTATATGTGATGAATATGGAGTTATCAGGAGGTCCTTTGCAACAAGACAGAAAATATACTCTCGACGATTCGGAAAAAATTTCCAACACTGGCGTAAACATTCTTCTCACAAGCCTCCGGAAGTATCTTGGAGCTAGTGTTGAGACTGCCAAGAAACTTAAAACATACAATATTCAAATCGTTGGTATGCAAATTATTGCATTTCCCCAACAATCAACGGGAATATTTGTTGGTGAAATGATTGTAGCCGAACTTGTATCATATACAGTGTGTTAAGAAAAAAATTGGCCTTTCTTCGTCCATCTACTATGACAATGATACTGTGGTTACCTATTATAATAACAAACAAATCGCCAACATCGTTTCAACAGACTCTTCTCCATCTCCCTCTCCATCCCCATCTAATAATGATAATACGAGTGCTCTGTTGGAACAAATTCTGCTTTTTTTGCAATAACTTCATAGAAACTGTTTCAAATTTAACATGAAATGGCTTGTTGAAAGCTACAAAGCAAGGTTTTTATTGGTATAAAAAACATATTTTATTAATAATTAATTCGTTCACCATTATTGTCTATTACTTGCTGACAACGGTCGCGCATTGATGAAATAAGGTCGGATTTAATGTAACACGGAATTTTATCATAAGTAATACTGTACAATCTTACACGGTATAAACTAGCCTTTAGTAATTATCAACTTTATTTTCGGTTGAAATTTGCAATTAACCCAACAGAGTGAACCGTGGTTACAAGCTTATTGTAAAAAACGTTCAATAAACGTTTGTCTAAGTAAAGATAGATGGTGTAATGTAATTTGGTTGATAAGACGCCTGACGCTTCTGTCTTAAAGTCATGTTGTCTTGTTGTTCGAAAAATATCAGGGACTTCTTAAGAGCATCTATACCTTAATTAACGAAAATTTTTTGACAACGGTATCTTTTTCTTCATCTTCCGTATCAGAGTCGCTCTCAGCGGACTTGCAACCGAAAACTATTTGCATAATTTCATCGTCGTCAAGGCTCGCGCTTGTGTTCGTCGCCATATCGCTGACAGTAATAAATTCTGTGGTTTAAGATTGCATTAATAATGGTAATAAAGACTTATAATATACAGTGGTGTGCAAAAAAAATGAACTTTTTTTTCGAAAAAAGATCGACAGGCGTAACTTGCCCAATTTTGATTAGA
>CAJVPJ010000288.1:0-30622 GCA_910592205.1 Paraglomus occultum | reverse complement strand
TGTGACTGAGTCTTCTTTATAAACTCATCGAGTTGCTTATTGCTGCTAGTCCATCCATCGGATAATTGTTTATGTCCACAGATGCACCACACTGGACTACATCGGAGTAATCCACATGCGGAACAGAATCCATATCGAGAATAACAGTGATAAAAGAGTTCATGAGCAACCATGTAATAGTTATCGTCATACTTGGTAAACCCCTTTATTAACTTGTTGCGACTCTCAAGCCAGGTGGAATATCGCCTAAAGTGACTGACATTATTGCTGTGCTCGTGTGTTGGAAGTGAATATATTAAGGAAAACTCTTTCACAAGTGATGGTGTACATTCTTCATTGCTTCCAAGCAACACCAATGTTATCATCGTTTTGAACGTTCTTTTGCGAATAGCGCAGTAGACGTTGTCAATTTGAGTTGGCTCTACGTCGGTAATCTCCGAGCAAGAAATCCATTCGAGTCGTAAATATTCATCTTCACTTTCCAAGGAGGATTGAATCAAGTTGTCAATCGGTGTACAAGTCTTTAAAACTAACGACATCGTTCTTCTGAATAAGATGACTCTTCGATTATACATTTAATTTTTGTGTAACGAGAAAAAACCAATGATTATGATTTTGTGGAAGGAATGATTAGCAATCAAGACTCATGTTGAGAGCTGAAAAGTACAAAAAATATCTATTATTTGAAAGAAAATACAGGAAGAGTTCAAGCATGAAGATAGAGATTGACAGCGTTAATGTCAAAAGCAGCTACAAAACTAGATGAACAGATATATCACATAATAAATAAGAGAATTTCGGGGGGAAAAAGATTAAAAAGTGAATAGGAAATAAGTACATAATGTCCACTTTTCCCTATTACTATTATGTTCTACTCTATGTTCTCAAATGTTCTGAATACAAATCTAATTAATCACAACAGACGTACACAATGTCAAAATAACGGTTTTGGGGGCTAAACTCCCTAATTTTAATAGAAGTCTAATCTCAAAAACTTTACGCTAACTCGATGAAATGACGACAGCTTCGCATTTACGCTGTCGTTTTGGCATAAAATTGGCTTAAAACGTCTCATGCAAAAAGAAGTCTAACCTTTATTATTATTGTAACTTGGCTTTTTCTGTGCTAGTGGTATCACACCACTGCGTAATTTTAATATACCGAATCGTGTAAAATCCTCGCTTGTGTACACTACATCTTTTATCCCGTCTACCAACCTTATCATGATGCATAGACGTGGTGTTAGACTGATACATCTGATTCAAGCTCGGTATTTCATTGAAAGAGGGATACTGAATAAACTTGAATTTGATGCAGCGCTTGTTTATCTAACCATTCTCTCACATCGGTCAATGAAAAGTTATTACCCAGCATTCCTACACGCATTACGCAATTCTCAGCGGTACGATAATAACCCCGGGGCCTATAATTGAGAATGTGACAAATGATTCGAATTTTTTAACATAAATTACTGGCTTAGAGGTAGATACGAGAGCATCCTCGTGTCGCGATCCAGTCTTTTTTTTTCTTTCGAAATATAAAATGAAAAGAAATTATTTGTTAGATCCAGCGTACGTGCGACTCGCGCAAACGAACGTTGAATTGCGGGACGAATTAAATCGTGAGGGAGATATAAATCGTACGAATGAGAGAAAAATCCGTAAACTTATGCAAAGAATTGGAAATAAATTAAGCCACTATGCTCAATCAAGAAGACAAAATTCAAAAAATTAAATATCAAACGATTGAGTTCAGCTTTCAAAGAAATAAGCCAAACAAAAACCGTTATTGTCGCCAAAAATAATCAAATTACTTTATGTGAAGAAAGTATTTCCAGACTTAAAAACGAATCGACAAATTATTTTGCTTCAGAAAAATAGAGACGGCTGATTCTACTTCAACGAGAATACCAGGATGGATAATACCCCGGGACTTTTGGATCCGTCAGCCAATGAATTAAAAATAAAATACGTAGAAATTTTGACTTATCGCTAAGAAGTTCAGTCGAATACGCATTAGACAAATTAACCCGGCTTTATAATCAATTCCAACTTGAGTTATGAACAGAATAAGAAAGGAAAAACTCCCGAATCGCTATAGACGATGCTATGAGTTAGCAAAACGCTACTGCATATATCTTGGGTGACGTGAAGAGAAACCATAGAGGTGAAAAATTAGTGCACACATTCTGGCGAGTCTATTATGGAAAAATCAAATCCGATTACTAACGAAAATTTTCGTTCTCAAAATTTTTTGCAACAGACATAAAAATGCTTCCCAACCACGTGCAAGATTATATGCTAAATACGCAAAGTGGAAAAATAAAACGCGAGCAAAACACGCCAAATATACAGCATGAAAAGTGAGATTTGTGACGCTGATTTGGAAGTTGGAAGACTGAATTAATTTTTAAATCAAAAGAATTTTGATTGCAGAATGATATACCACAAAATATGGCGACAGCAAATAGACAGCAAGTATATTTGACTATACAAACCGCTCTTATTGTAATAAAAATTATTGGTTATGCAAACATCATGGTTGCTGATGCCAATGATGCAAATACAGGCATATTCGCGTATAAAAGTTTCGTATGAGTCGACTTGTAGCATGCGTCAATATTCGGTCCATTCAATATCAGTACATTTGGAACCACGTAAATTCTGGATACTAACCATTTATACTTGCACTAGCTCTGCTATGATTTGTTTGTGTTATACAGTAAATTGTATTTAATAAATGTATTTATATTTTAGACTATTCTGTATCAATATGATAAATATACGATTCAATTTTAGCGCATACAGTATTTTTACAACATTAGGATTAACACTCGGTCAATGTGCCCGTTAAGTAACGCGCATACAGAACTTATTGACCGAGTAACATTAGGAATCACGATAATGAGTAATATCCTGTATACAGTATTCTGGACTGGCAAAATTTTTATACATTTTGGGCACGACCAAATCACCATCACGTTATTGTGACATCTATCACGATTTTTTGAAGGCCCGCTTATCCTTGTGTGTAACTATTTTTAAATTTAGAATTAAGTTTAAATTTAAGTTTGAAACGAATATTTGTCAGTGAATTAATCGCAAGTTATGTGATCGGTGCGGTGTTGGCAACACACAAACCATTCATTCACGTCTATCATTTCATTATTAACCGACACATATTATACGTTCACGTTGGAAAACACACGAGTTCGAATTAATTCTCACCATGTAGCACAAGCAAATATAAAGTGACTCTGCGAAAATAATTATCAAAAATTTTGCTTCAAAACAATGTCGTTAGTTTCAGAGACTCGTGGTGCAATTGACGTGTTGATTCGATCCTTAGAAATATATGGACTTGAATGGGTTTCTGACAAGGAAATTACCAATATAAAGCCAACTCAAATTAACAAGGTCTACAATGCTATAGCCTTTCCTGACCCGATAACTTTGGTATTACTTGGAAGTAGCGAAGAATGTACACCAACACTTTTGAGTGCGTTTGCCAGAATATACTCACTACCTATTCGGGCACTCAAGCGCAACAACAATGGGAATAACTTTAAAAGATACAAAAGATGGCTCCACCGTCGCAACGAGTCTATAATAGGATTCACGAAGCACGACGACAAGTATTACATGGTTGCTAGTAGCCACTTTTACCATTATCACTGTCGATATGGGTTCTGTTCCGAATGTGGTATACTCCGATGTAGTCCAGTGTGGTGCGTATGTGGACATCAACAATTATCCGATGGATGGAGTAGCAACAATAAGCAACTCGATGCGTTTATTAAAAAGACTCAATTACAAACAAACTCACCAAATCAGGCCTACTGGGAATGGATTCCATTTGATTGTATTGATGAAGACCTAGGTGATGTATTCTTGGATGGTCTACCGACTCGTGAATCTATGAAATTGGTTCCACTCGAGACGGATGATTTATATGATAACAGGGTGACTATCAAATACGAAT
Organism: Paraglomus occultum; assembly: GCA_910592205.1. NCBI lineage: Eukaryota > Fungi > Glomeromycota > Glomeromycetes > Paraglomerales > Paraglomeraceae > Paraglomus > Paraglomus occultum. The sequence goes on along the minus strand of CAJVPJ010000288.1, from coordinate 26,641 downwards.
ATGATATGTTTATCCAACGTTTGGACAAAAAGTGACTTACAATTATAATTTATTTCCACTAGTTATGCGATAAGCATCCAGATATTCTTAGCACGGATATTTGGGCTCCCACCATCGGATTCACATACTGCCGAGGGAAGTATTGGCTAATAGAGACACGTTTTAATAATGAATTATGTCTGGCGTGTACACGTCACTTGGAACCCAATATATATGCGTTCTGCTTCGAGTGTAAATCACCATCACCTCCTGATTGGACTACAGGCAACAAGTCATTGGATGCATTTATTATGGAATCATGGTGTCATACAATTAACGTGTATGATGCGTATATACAATCGATTGCATACTGTTATTTGGCAAACGTGCAACAGATGACATCGTTACGCCATGGATGCACACATATGGCATATTGGTTAGAACCGACGACAAATAAATGGGCAAGTGTTATACTCAAAAAAATAGCTATTGAACAAAAGGATCAAGAATTATTTGATTTTCATCGGGTAAAGTATTTCACGCGTAAATACAAATAATATTAGTAACGTGTGTGTCGATTATTAGTGTTGTTGTAATAATGGTGACCTTGTTTGTTTGCTCAAAATAGCTTACTGAAGAATATCCAACGATATTAACACCCGAAAATATTTGGGTCACTGGGATCACTTGGGAGCCATCGACTCGCGAATATTATTTGGTTTTCTACTACGACGCACGTCCAATATTAGATATACTTATGCAACATATCGGACATTTAAAATACATGCGGTATAGTGACTTTTACGAACTCAAAGAGACCGGGTCTGATTGTTATGGGACAGTCTATGCTGCCAAATATAGAAATTTTTCAGAATTATGGCGTGGGCCAGAAATTATTACCCTGAAACGTTTCAAGAGGTTTGACCAAGCACGGGATTTATTTATTTCCGAGGTAAGCAATAGTAATGATTAGTAGCATTGATGAAGTGACATTTGATCTGACCTTGTATATCTTTAATAGTTCAGAAATTATGCCAAGTGCATAACCCCCGCGTATGATTCATTCCTTTTTCTTTATGGATACACACAAGACCCAGAAACACAAGAGTACATGATTGTTATGCAATATGCCAACAATGGTAGTCTTTCGTCTTATTTGGATCAAAATATTAACAAATTGACGTGGAAAAAGAAAATGGAGTATTTGATGGATATTGCACATAATCTGAAATTAATTCATGATATAGAATTAGTGCACTGTGATCTGCATGGCGGCAACATACTTTTTCATGATGCAGATAATGCGTCTGACTTTAGATCATACATATGCGGTCTTGGCCTTTCCCAATCGGTCAATTCAAACGAACGCAATTCAACCATTCGAGGTGTTTTACCCTTTGTTGCACCCGAAGTCTTTCGTACTCGTAAATTCACTCGGAAATCAGACATATATTCTTTTGGTATTATTGTGTATTTGATGGCCACCGGTGAACCACCTTTCAGAGATAGGCAGTTCGATGGAGATTTGATGTGTGATATTATGCGTGGATTACGACCATCGATGCCTGATTCCGCACCAGAGGAATACAAGAGTCTGGCAGAGATGTGTTGTGATGCTGATCCTGATGAGCGTCCAGCAGATGGAGATCAACTTTGGACTAGTTTGTGCATTCTAATCAAAGAGATGGACCTCTTCAAGTCTGACGACAGCGTGTGGAATGCTATTTATCATCATGATGTAAAACCCCTATCACATCTTGAGAAGGAATGTAAATATTCTAGCAAGATCTTACTCACTGGAGATTCATCCAAAACGACAAACACATAAGAATTGGTTACATGTTGACATTAAGAGAAAGTCAATTTATAAATATTACATCTTAAAATAAAGCTCGTGTGTCAAGTAAGATACGTGTTCGAGTTTTCAAGTGTAAACAGCAATTACTAACGATACAGCCATTATACACTTTAATGCGTACCTGCATGTAGGCGCTTGAGAGTTCTGAATCATCGATCGCCCAGAGAATTAGCGGAAACCGTTTCGCCCCTCTCCTCTCACTGTCGGCAAACTGGCCATATCCAAACAAACAGACCATCATCCTGTCAAATAAAGAGTTCCATCCATGTTTCCAGACCTCGCTCCGTTGGTCAATGAAAACGCGACAGGCAAGCAAATTCATCATTCACGACGCGTTCTAGGAGGATAAGAATTCAAGAACTACCGAATCGACATCCCATCACCGGGCAAGTTGAATAACGACGTATGACAGCAAGTCTCTGGGAATAAGAAGCATTGTTTCGAGCGGTTTTCGCCGACTTTAGGATAGACTGAAATCATACGATTGTGGGATTTCTGGCAGTGTTCAAACATGGGGGTCTTTGAGATTATATTTTGTGAATTCTCTATGCGAAAGTAAAAAATAACCACCGAGATTTCTTGATCCAACTCGTTGGACGATGCATTAGCTCGATGTAAACGCCTAGATTGGTCCGAATCCTTCCTCTTAACGGCTACGTCAGTGTCCTTTCCGAAGCCCAACTGTGGGGGGGGGTGAATCTCTGTCATGCAACAGATAACTTTCTCGAATATGTTGGCTTATGCTTTATCAGCTTTGAAAATTCATGCCAGGAGAACGAAATGCCGTTTAAGGTTCAGTCACGCGAATTTTGGTCAATACCAAATTGCTGTACGCGAATAAACAGTCCATGAGTAAGTAATCGCTATTGATACAAACCTGAAAGGCAATTTCAAATTTGAAAGTGCTGGTCGAGTATTTTTAATCAAAAGCCCCGCTACCAAGTATTTATATTTTGTAGTGAATAAAATATTAATCAGTCACGTGTAACTCATACTAATACTTGTATAAATGCTTGCTTCCATATATGTCATATGTACAAAAGTTGTGTGGTGGATATTAATCAATTTTGAGCTCGTACCACGTCCTTATTCTAGTGATTGCAAACGACGACGACCTTGCAGTCAGAGCGCAAGACTATGATGATATCGGCGTATGTTGTAGATTCTCCACCACTCGCCATTCATTCGAAATAAAAAATTCATTTTTCTTTTCTTTTTATACCGGCAATCTTTATTAACTTTGCGTATATAACGTACCAGCGTAATTTTGAGGATCAACTATATAGTAAATCGCTAAATAAAAAATTTTTTTTTCTCTCTTCATACCGGAGAGATCATGTGATTATAATAAAAATTACTTATTTGAAACTGGCATCATTTCTTGGACGCTTTGGCAGCAGCTTTGGTGGTCTTGCCAGATTTTTCGACTTTCTCAACTCCCTGTAATTACAAGCAGATTTTTAAATTAGCAAGTCTGGCAGATAATATAATACAGAAAATATATACATATATATATATTTCGTTTACACTGACCTTAATGACACCGACAGCGACCGTCTGTCTCATATCTCTCACGGCGAAACGACCAAGTGGTGGATAATCAGAAAAGGCTTCAACACACATGGGTTTGGACGGAATCATTTTTACAATGGCGGCATCACCAGATTTGACGAATTTCGGATTATCTTCCAATTTCTTGCCGGTACGACGATCGATCTTCTCTTGGAGCTCGGCGAATTTGCAAGCAATGTGTGCAGTGTGACAGTCTAATACAGGGGCATAACCAGCACCGATCTGACCAGGATGGTTGAGTACAATAACCTGAGCCAAGAACGAACCGGCTTCTTTGGCGGGGTCGTTTTTAGAGTCGGAGCAGACATATCCTCTACGGATTTCTTTAACAGAGACGTTCTTGACGTTGAAACCGACGTTGTCTCCGGGTACACCTTCGGCCAATTGTTCGTGATGCATTTCGACGGACTTGACTTCAGTTGTGAGACCAACGGGCGCGAAAGTAACTACCATACCAGCTTTGATGATACCAGTTTCGACACGACCCACAGGTACAGTTCCGATACCACCAATCTTGTACACGTCCTGGAGTGGAAGACGAAGAGGCTTGTCCGTAGGTCTTGTCGGAGGTTCGATAGAGTCGATGGCCTCCAACAATGTCTTACCCTTGGAAGCACCGGCCTTGGTTTCTTTTGTCCATCCCTTGAACCAAGGCATATTAGATGACTCTTCCAACATATTGTCACCATGCCATCCTGAGATGGGGACGAAAGCCACGGTCTTGGGGTTATATCCGACACGTTTGATAAAGTTGGTAACTTCTTTGCAGATTTCGTTGAATCGCTCCTCGGACCACTTGGCAGTGTCCATCTTATTGACCGCAACGATGAGTTGTTTGACACCAAGTGTGTAGGCTAAAAGAGCGTGTTCACGGGTTTGACCGTCTTTGGAGATACCGGCTTCGAATTCACCAGTACCGGCAGCGATAATCAAGATGGCGCAGTCAGCCTAATTGTGAAGGGGGGAAAAAGAAAGAAAAAAAAAAAAAGAAAACGAGTTAATCTCATATTGATGATTCTCATCAATGTCAATGCTTATTTGCTTTATGTGTGTGTGTTGCTGTTTAGTCGGTTGGTTGGTTGTTTGTTTGTTTGTTTGTTTTTCTTTACCTGAGATGTTCCTGTAATCATGTTCTTGATAAAATCACGATGCCCTGGAGCGTCAATGACTGTGACATAATATTTGGGGGTTTCGAATTTCCATAGAGCAATATCGATTGTGATACCACGTTCACGCTCGGCTTTGAGTTTGTCCAAGACCCAGGCATATTTGAATGAACCTTTTCCTAGTTCAGCGGCTTCTTTTCTGTTGGATAAAAATTGAAGAGGGAGGGGGTTGGTAAAAGTTATAATGGCAAAAGTTATAATTTGCTATACGAGTAATGTTTGATATAGTAATATCGAGAATGATATGCGAATACATACTCGAATTTCTCTATTGTTCGTTTATCGATACCCTATTTCAACAGACCAGGAATAAGAGAAAACGCGAACGAACAGACTTGATAAGGATATCGCAATACACATAGGAAGGAAAACAAAAAAGACAGTTCGTTCATACCCCGCATTTGTAAATAAGATGTCCTGTTGTTGTTGACTTGCCAGAGTCGACGTGTCCAATGACGACGACGTTAATGTGAGTTTTTTCTTTACCCATGTCGCTATGAACTGTGAATATACAAACAAACGCAAAAACCCAGTATTTAGCAACTGTTAACAAACGAGAAAATCTTTTTTATTAGCGGTAACTATGTAGCTTTTTTCCCCCTTGTTTATGCCTTTCTCTATTCTGACAGTTGTTGAAAAAAATTTTACTGCGGTCGAATCATCAGTATGTTCTCCACAATAAAAAAGAGAAAGACGGCAAGGCTTTTACTTTCTATTCTATCCGGCCAAGAGTACTTGTTCGTGTGAAGATAGATGTTTGGATGGATGATTCCTTTGTGGATGGAGTTGATACTTACATTATATAACTATAAGCATAAAATACGTGGAGGGAGTCGTTACAAAGAAAGGACCGGCGAAAGAGAAGGAGGTCAGGAATCGCGATGATGGGCAATAAATACTGTTCAGATGTGTACCCCTTTTTGTGATAAATATAAGGGGTGCCAATCGATTAAGGGTGGCAAAAATACTCAGGAGTGGGGGGGTTTTATTACGGTAAAGAGGGAAAAAAATTTTTTTTGCCTGATCAGTTTGACAATCATCACGGAGTTTGGGTGGATGTGAGTCATACAAATTAAAATGGGACGAGCCTAACTGAAATAATGCGTTTTTGCTATATTTAATATTTTTTTATACCGTTATTAAGTTGCCTGACAATAAAAATAATAAGGACTCTCTTTTCTTACAAGCTTAATATACTACAATTATTACATAAACATTGTTCCTCCGCATTCTTGTTCATTTGAATCACTGTGCCTCTGTACCCAAGACCACAAAAGAATGTATTGTTACACTGATTATGATGATAGGTTAAAGGTCCCATACGACTTTTTTTCCAACGAAAGCCCAAAGATTTCCGGATTGATGCGTAGTCACCCGCAAATGCTGCGGATGCAATACTTTACCATAAATGGATATTAATTGATGACTATAACACAATTCGATTTTATTCATACATTATGGATTTGGATAGGGAAATATAGCCCTTCCGTTTTTGTAAGTTTATTGGGCAGCCCCCTTACTGGACCTGAATGCCTCTTTTTCACGCGTTTAATATTATAATCAGTGACATAGTCAGAGAGAGCACCAACCGCTTGATAAAGTATCTGACCAAATTGTTCCTAACATAATAAATAGATTTGATTATAAACAAGTTTTTGTTCAAAATCCCAGGAAACCCTTGCCAACAACACAATCTATTATTTACCATTTCTCCTTCCTCCTTTGAGAACGGTTCCAACACATATTTAGCTGCTGACGTACCGTACGGTCTCCCAATACCCAATCTGATTCTATGAAATATTAGATTCGTTATAAACATCAGACTTTTTTTTTTATATGCATCGATCTCATTGATTTGATTTAAGGGGGTTCTCTCACCTTACAAATTCTACGCTACCCAATGCGCTTGCTACACTTGATATTCCTTGATGGCCTCTCAATACGCCCAGAGAACCTGCATCTCCAACTACACGGAAAATAGTAATTGTATCCTTAACCTTTTCCCCCTCTCTTCTCAAGGTTTAACCGTCAACATTACAACCAGCTCACCCTGAATCGCAAGTGTTGCGGGCGGAGTGTTGAAATCGTCCGCAACTACAATCAGCTTTTTCATATCAGTGAATTTATAACTTTTCAATACTTTCTTCACGGCAATTCCGGAATCGTTCATGCCTGTTAATGGCTTTACTAGAAGAACTCTAAAAGAATTCTAAACCAAAATATAAGATTATCAGGTTATCGAACTAGTACTGGATTGGAGCATCAAAGATTCTGTTCACGCACAGTGACTGAAGACGAACTAGTTGTGTAATTCGTCCTAAGCACAGTTTCCCTCACATCAGCTGTAAATTACAAAATAAGAGGCACAACAATTATGGCTGTGAACTATCATTTAGACATGCGGTGGGAGGCGCAACTACAATACCTTGCAAACCGAGTCGTCTGTAAAACACTGGATCTCCCTCCTCCTTCTCTGCCATTCGATTTGCGAGGTAATCGATAAAAATGAACCCGGCTATACAAAAAAACATCCGTCAACGTCCATAACATTATAAAGTCAAAGTGAAACTAACTTTTAATAATTCACGAAATAGACCATTATGCCGTGTCAGAGCATACTCTTTCCCCACGTTGCCTAATCCAACAATAACCAAGTCTACTTCACTTGACATTAATGCTAAAGAGTTAAACGTGAAAGGGGTTTTTAAATCTACAAGTGGTTCAAGTTTGGGACAATAATAAGCATACAAGCCACCGAAAAATATCAGTGACGCAAATTATTATTACGACTAAGCTTTGTTCCCACACATTCTGCACACGTTCATTCGCACAAATCAATTCCTATATAAAGCAAAGCATGCATCCGATGCGCCCTGGTAGAAGCAGGGGCAATGAGCAGGCTTTTCATTGTACATAAAATCGTGACAATGGTATATTTTGTTTGATTCCTTGTTATGACTAACACTAATGCTAACATCGCATCTGATGCATTTCTGCGCGCGCGGAAGAACTGATGTTTAAAAGTTTTAACAGTCGTACACACAATCGCAGGTTTTGTTGAAATTGCAGTTAGCCAGTAAAGACTTGGCAATAGTAATAGAGTATGAGACGGTCTTTAACAAAAAAGTTGGAAAGCCAGTCGCAATAACCATTTGGTATATAACACATTTCCTGTTGTTTTTGTTCATTCTAAGCACGCGACATTTATTATTAGTACAATGTTCGCCAAGCAGAAAAAACCAATCCAATCCAATCAATAAATGACTTGTGATTTCACGCTATCCATAATCTTCATAACAGTATTCCGATACCCCTCCTAACTATATTAAAGTCAAAAAATACGGTGCGCAATTTGACTGATTACGCGACGAACAGCCGCCAAGTCTTCTGCTTTAACTTCGAGTTCATCGGCATTCTGCTCGAGAAATAGTAATGACTTCTTAAGAGCATCTTCACCCTCTTTCAAGGAAATTCTTTCGTTGCGCCTTCCGTCTTCCGTATTAAACGTATGCTCATCCTCTACCTTGGCTTTTGTAATAGTGGCACCGTTAAAAACACCTTCTGAAGGCAGAGTAGAATAAATGAGATAATTCTGGTTGCTTGATGAGACAGCGAATGGTGTGGCTGTCTGCTTCGGGTCGATCGATGGGACCGCGAACGGAGTACTTGGTTGTGAAGTTTGTGGTTGTGAGGATTGCCCATGTTTGGTTGGGGTGCAAAGAAGATCTAGAAGCGATTTATTGAGTGCTGTTGTAGATGTAGATGATGGGATCACAGAACCGGGCGGTGGTGAGGCAGACTGAGGCGTGTGTATAGAATGTATTGCTTGGGTAACGGATGAATTAAATTTCATCTACAAAAATTGCTGCACGTGTTAGAAAAGGGTTGGAGGAGACTTGCAAAGGAGAAAGTGTTCGATTTTGTTCCACATAATAATATTCCACGTTTTCGCTTACATTTATCGGCGGGGTCTGCCCTGAGGTCTGTGTTCCTTCTGCAGCACTAGCAAACAATGCGTCTAACAGTTCCTTCCCTGAAGTTGTGGTTCCCGTTTGTGAATTCGTATTTGTAGATGTGGAATCGTTCTCTTGGATTTTTGCATGTTTAAATAAATCATGAATATCAATTGGTTTTCCATATTGCGTATTTTGTGAAGATGACGGAGAGGAAGATATTGGTTGGTGAAGTTGGTGAAGTTGGTGAAGTAATTGCTGATGCTGTTGCTGTTGCTGTTCTTGTTGTAGCTGCTGCTGCTGCTGCTGCTGTTGTTGTTGTTGTTGTAGTTGCTGTTGTTGCTGTTGTTGTAGCTGCTGCTGTTGCTGTTGTTGTTGACGTTTAGTCAATCGTGGTTTTGGTACAGGCGTTAGCTCACCATGGAGAATAATTGGTGATTGCGCTAGCTGCGGTGGTGGAACGATTGTTTTATGCAATTTGCAGCATCTAGCAAACAAAAGCAAGAAATATTTTGTTAATTGTGAATGATAATTTTTCGGGGAGAAAAACCAGTATTATCAAATCTGAACCTTCCTTGCTTTCCTCTCCCCACATTCTCTTATTCTTTCCTCAAAAAACCCACTTTGTTTTTACCATACTTACTCCATCATCAACTTTCCAATCCTTTCTCGATCCTTCGCTTCATAAACCCATATGCCATGTATATCATCTACCGTCCAAACAAAGCTCAAACACAGTCACTTTGCTATTTCCCAATTCAAACAACTTTCACTCGCTTATTTGGTTCATACTGTACCATCATCGGTACGATAGATGATGTAATCATCCTGGAACTCGATGTCCATTTTATCGGTTAGGTGGAGCATTACGTTGTCAATTCCGAGACGATTCATTACGACAAACCCGAATACAGGTTGTGTACATCTAAGTAAATATAGTAAAGAGATTTGTAAAAATCTCATGAGAGTAAAAAATCCCGAGGTACACTTAATCAGATAAAAAGACTAACCTCTTAAAGACAAACATTGTGCCTTCAACGCCTTTCTTTGTCTATGTCGGATGAATAGTAAATGTGTACATTGTTAACTAAAGCTAATCGAGCAGAATTCGCTTTGATCACTCGCTCGACTCGTTTACTATGTAAGAAATTCCATCCTACGTTGTTCCTAATGGTACCACATTCTCTAATTGTCTTCTTTTACGATATACTCCACTTTAATTGTTGCACATTCAAATCATTCCCCACCCTCTCTTCACTACAATACCAAACTCTTGTGTACATGTACATACCCAGCACTGCTGTTCGTTAGAGAATTTGTACAGCACTACGTGACTAGAGTTATCCATAATCTCTACAATATTCCTATCGTGCCTTCGTAATACCGCTAAATTAACCGTTGCCCTTGCTACATGGTCCATGATGACGGCTTCGTCTCTGGAAAACGCTAGCGAGTTCTTCGTCATATTGTACATATATATCAATACTGGTAATGTTTATTAAATATGTGCGAATTTATAGAAATTTAGAGCTAAGCCATAATAATTTCACGTGATAATCGGCACAAAGAATGAAGGGCATAGCTATGTGCAAATTTCTTTTTGTCTCATCACGACGTACGAGTTCATTCTCGTCGCGTTAAAACGATCGATACAGGGACAGGAAACGTCGCGGTAGTTTTTTGACTCATGTGACATTAAGAGTGACATCATTATAACTTTGCAAAGTGCGTGCACAAAAACTGTTGGAAAAAATTCATCACCGAAGCTAAGCCACATTGATTACACGTGACGATAGATCAAACGTAAAAAATTGAAAAAGAGTAAATATTCCTCGTAAATTAATGTCACTTTTCTTGCAGACCTCATCATGTTAAAATTCACAAGTAAAAGTCATCTCCACCGTCCAGACTTGCTGATAATCCGACAATTGCCTATTCGATATATTTTTCATAGATCGCTGTCGAACGTTGTAAAAGCAAATAATACCCAAAAGTCTGATCCGCCCCCCAAAAAGAAACCGAAAGAAAAAATCACGGCACAAAGGTTATTTAAAGATGCTCCCAAAAACCAACAAATTTTAGCTAAAAGTATCGACAAGGCTGTGCCCAAGATAATCACTCCAGACGCGCAAAAATCCAATTCGGCCAAGAAAAAAATATCTATTGAAAAAACCAAGCCAGCAGGATTAATAGTGAAAACGAATCAACAACAAAAGCCGATTCCCGCCAAAACCAAGAACGCGCCCATACCTCCAACCATTCACAGCAAAGGTATACAAAAATCCAAGCTCGAGGTGAAAAAAGCAGATGTAAAACCTGCGGTAAAACGGCAAATTAATGAATCAGGGAGCAAAACAAATTCCACTGCTCAAGATGCCGTGCCGGGTGTGCCGGGCGCGCCGGGTGCTCAAAAGCCCAAACCCAAGAAAAAAAAAGTAGATGAAAAAACTACGGTAAAATGGTTAATTAATGCGCCAGAGAACAATCAACCAAGTCCTCCTAGCAATCTTGCTCAAGAGACTCTCAAACTGACTGTTATTGACGTTCCGGAAATAGAAAGCGGACCAGCCGAATTTGAATTTGCATCATCCGAGTCACAAACAGATGTCGTGCCGTTAAAAGTTGGAGATTTAGTAGAATTTCGAAGAAATGGGAACTCTTTTATTGGCATACTCTACAAATTAAGAGGAGCTGAAGGAATTGACAAAACCTACACGCTATTGCCAAGCGGAGCAGCCGTCCCTCACCGCGACGATGATATTGCGTTCCATATTCCCGGCTTTGCCTATTTACCCCGCGGGGATAAACCGGCGCCACCAGAGGGTTCACCCATCTTTATCAGTCATGCGAGACTTGCAGGAGATTTGGAAAAGGCGGCAATATCTTTGATGCAATACAAACACCTTGAATTCAAAAAGGCATATTCTCATTTCATTCAAACATCTGGGACCACGCCAATATCTACCAAGACCATGGCTAGTCACGTGTTTAAAGAAAATGAACCACAATCTGCTCAATTGCTTGCTGCACATTTGTTTATGATGAAGCATTATATTCATTTTATAGTTGCTGATCCAAGCAAGCACCGATCAGCTGGTTACTTTAAATTACGTCCGCTCAAAAGTGTAAACGATCTCGAGGCAGCCATGCAATGGACTCGAAGTAATCAACCCCCTTTGTTATCCTTTATATCCAAAGCGCAATCAATCATCAATCAAAAACAATCAATGCAGTTGGAAGAAACAACCCACCCCACTATGAACACTTCAATCGAAAACCTACCCAAATTTACTGATGACGATAGGTTATTTATTGACATGTTGAAACAGTACACGTTGGAAGAGAAAGGCTGGCAGGATTTGTCATTGGATGTATCGGCATCAGCAATACTAAAACCATTGAAATTGTATAAAGGAATAATAGACAAGGACTGTGTCGTAACATTTCTCAGAGACATTGGTGTATGGACACCCTGGGAGAATCTAGCCGTCTACCATCCTGTGCTGAAATTACAAGGCCATGGCGTCTCAAAAGACGCTGACGCCGAACACGAACAATCTATACAACTTGCACGGAAGTTGCTTGATCTTCCGTCATTTGACTATAGCGAAAAAAAAAAGACTTTGCCAAAAGAGAATAATAGCAAGACCGGTCCGTTAATCAAGACTAGACCGGTTCTTGGAGAAGAAGAGTTTTATCCGTACGATATCTGTAGCGACATCCGTCATGATTTTGGTAATCTGCCAGTGTATACCATTGATGATCCGACAGCGCACGAAATCGATGATGGAGTATCTATAGAACGTGTTATGGACAATGGTTCGGGTTCTGCAAGCACGTGGGTACATGTTCACGTCGCAGACCCATCGGCATACATTCATCCGGCACACAAGCTAGCTCGCTTGGCTAAATCACGTGTTCAGACGGTTTATTTTCCTGAAAAAAACTATGGCATGTTGCCAGAGAGTCTGAACGAGAAGCGGTTTAGTTTAGGGACGGAAACAAAAGATGGTGGAAATAATGTGATGACGTTTAGCGTTCAAATAGACGATAATGGTAATATAATGAACTATAAGGTACAACCGGGTATCGTTAGACAGGTAAAGACATTGTACTATGACGACGTGGATTCCGTTCTGTCGTGGGACTGTATACCTGGTGGAAAAGAAGAAGCCAAATTGATACACAGTATGTGTCACTATTATCCGAACCCGGTAGCCTGGAGAAAATTAGAGGGCTCGGTTCCCGCTTGGGCTCACAAGGACCTTTTAGATCTGCAACAGGTTGCAAAATTGCATATGCAATATCGATTTAAAAATGGAAGTTTCAACTATAACGAGCCATTCGCAGAAGTAGCAATAGCACCGCGTCCATTACCATCAAATCCCAGCATAATAGAGCAGCCGACCTTTTATTCAGGTAACCCCGACATTCAGGTAACCGTTGATCGTAGCAACCACTCTCCCGCGCGAGCAATGGTGGCCGAGCTAATGATAATGGCCGGACGAGCGGCGGCACTCTTTTGCCACGAGCGTAATATTCCCATGACTTATAGGACTCAGGTTGGATCACAATCAACTATATACGAAAGCATCCTGTCGCACGTCGATCCCGTGACGGGAGTCTTGCCCGTAAAAGAAATAGCAAAGATACGACCATTCATGGGAAGCGTACAAATAACAACGGAAGCTGGACCCCATTTGAACATGGGAATAAAAGATGGCTACTGCAAAGTCACGTCACCGTTACGGCGTTATGTTGATATGTTGGCTCATTGGCAGATAAAGGCTCATCTTCTTGGAGAGACGCCTCCGTTTTCGACTCAAGATCTCAATAACCTAGCGTCATCCATAAGATCACGCGAACGGACTATCAAAACGGTCAGCTCGAGAGCAACCAAGTATTGGGTATTGTTTTTGGTTCGCCGTTTGCTCGAGCAGGGGAAATCGTTGGAATGCACAGCAGTGGTGACGGACGATATCGAGAAAGATACAAAGATCGTGTATGTAAGAGAATTTGGTGTTAATGCAAAACTTATCGAGGGAGACAAGTTGACGATTGGTGATGTTGCTAAAGTGCGACCGATTTATGTTCAGCCTCATCAATGGAGTTGGGTAGTTCTGCCGATCAAGTGAATAGAAACGTCACGAGCTTGGTAATATAGACTTTCTATTAAAAAAAACAATGACGTAAATGTATTGATTAATGAACCTAATGTCGGTTAGAAAAGAAAATGTTATTTATCTAAATCAGAGTCACATCAATATGCTGATTGACTTTTTAAAAAAAGTAAAAGTAACAACGCATATGTCCCTATACATCAATTTAACTCTTTGCCTCTTTAAATTATTTACGGTGAACGCATTCCCTCCCCCTTAATTTTGAAAGGGAAGACCTGAACGTGTTTTTTTCTGTTGTCCTACGTCCGCGATCACCTCTTACCTCCTCCATCTCAACTTTACGTCTCTCCCCTCCCATAATGTACATCTCATTTGACGTGTCAAAACGCATGTCTGTCTGACCCAAACCGTGACCAACTATCGCGAGGGAATATTATATGGTTGCTTTTTTGTGGACAAAAATATTTACTAGTGCTCGAAATCCGAACCAACGCCACGTGTCTAAACACAGTCATTATTCACATATTCCTTATAGTTGCAAGTCGGTTGTTCTTTCTGATCTCAAAGCGCTAGTCACATTAACACGTAACTATTTAGTGAATTCTTTCTAAATGCAAGTTATTAAATCAGTGACGCATAACGTAATTTAATATTTCTCCAAACTTTCCAAGGCCGATAGCCATAACATTTGACAATTCAGGCTTGGCAGTAACGTATTCTAATTCTTTAATATTTTGAAATGGTCGGATGAAATTATCTGCAAGTTTATGATGAAATAAGAGACACATTTGAGCTATATCCTAATAGCACATCGGCATAGTTAAATAATCACTCTTTGTCTCATGAAACAAGTTGGTCAGTTGTAAGGCTAAATTTATTGACGCTTAAGATAAGCTATGAAACACTCTGTACTGCATGATGACTGAAATGATGAAACACGGTTACAAACCGATCAACTGCACCCAGGCCTCTCGGCTGACGCACGACTGAATACCGACCTTCGCCGACAGTAATTCAGAGATGGATCAAACCTTCATTCAATATCATCATCATTAATAAAGCTTGTTCTAGAGGTCCACCTAGTTATGCTTAATACGCACACACGAAATCGTTAATTCACTACATTAAACGGGAATCCTCAGAATCATTGGTATAATACAAAGAACTGAACTGTTATTCCCAAAAAACTGCCCGATTTCCAACCAACTGACGCATACAAATCGACTTGCGCACGAACATGGCCCTCGAAATGAGTTCTGCTCGTTCCTACGAGTCAGATTATGAACTTTTAGATACGCCGACCCTGAATAGGGAAAGACGTGGTTTACGTTCTGTATACAGCCTTTCGCGTTTGTAAATTGTTGGTAGCCATCAAGCCCAATCATCTCTAAAAAATAGAAAAGACCCGACATACGATTCGCCGCTATTAATGTCGGCACTTTTCATATACAAGTATACGTAATGAACACACAAGGACAAACTTACCTCTCGAGCTCTAGATGAGCTATCAAAAAGAATCGTCATCTGTTAACAATGGTCGTCTAATACCTTATTATTTTGCTTTATCCAAAAGATACGCTGATATAATAGAGGAGTCATACGTATACACATCGTTTCTTTCCGATGTTTCCTTTCGCTTTTAGCCTTCATTACGGATTACACATGCTATTTACGTTCCGCCCAAGGTCTCTTCGCTCAGTTGTAAATGCTCGTACCAGGGGGGAAAATCAATGCGCTTGGGATCGATGTTTTCATCTTTTTCTTTTCAATCACTCGAGTGTCGCTGGGCTGGGTAAAGGCTCAGCACGTTTGCAAGCATACGAATCATTCTCCAGACTAACCATACGACAAACCCCTCTCAATCGAGTTATCCTCCTCCTCCTTGCGGGTACGTCATCTTCGTCACGCATTTGACATTCACATCCTCTTTGGCTTCCGATTTGGTGGTTTTTACCCCCCTCCCCCCTCCCCTCACCCCTCACCCCTCACCCTACTTACTACCCTTCATAAACACAATGATCAGGCATCTGTGATTAGCACGAGATGATTTGCAACGCCCTTTTACCAAAACGCTCTTTTTAGTGATGAATTACACGGGTTGGGGTGGTGGGGGGTGGTGATGGTGGGGAGCATTAGTAACTCCTGCTTGCTTAGCATACATTTCGTGCATCCATCCTTCAAAATATGACGATAATAATAAATGACTTTTTCTATGCAAGGTACCACCAGCAAGCTCCTCTCTCATCTTATCAAAAACCGTTTTTTTTTTGGCAGATAGACAACACAATGAGGCGTATCAGAGAACATGAGGAAACACATTCAAAGCATTGTAATGTACCGCATGTTCCAAACGTTCACCACCTGTTCAAGCATGGCAAAGTTGGTATACGTCACGTTACAAATCCATTCTTTTAGTTAAATACCTTTCCCCTGTATCGCATTCCCATCGCGCGTATAACATGTATAACATGTATAACATGTATAACATGCCCTATATATTTTTTTTAAGTTTTCACAATTTTTTGATCATCCCCTCTTTTGGTGATAGGGCGTATATCGCCATGCCCGCACATCTATATCGGTGTACCTCATATGATCATTCCAGATTTAGACTTTTGTGCATACTGCAATGTATTGTAGACATTCATTCAACACCCACACACCTTATCTTCTCATAGTCTTCCATATTAAGAAGATGGGGGAAAAAAACTTGCGAGTCGGGAAAAGTGTGGGAGAGTGTAGGAAACTCTTGTCTGGGGCGAGTAAAAAGACAAACGCATAGGGTAGACGATATAGAGAAGAAGAACGACGAGTGCTTGCTATATAGTCGAAATCTTTAGATTGATGGGCGATTGTGGCTTATCAAATCTCTAGTCAATTTGAGACAAGTACACGCATACAATTGCGAATATACTGTGTTATTGTATAATTGTGACAGTTACGCCCCCCGATTATATTACGATGTGTATGTAATAACAATGAGCCAGTTGACCTAATATATCGATTATCACGTAATAAACAGTAAGACCCCCATTGTATGTCCCATTGTGCATCCCATTGTATATCTCATTACATGCTGTCGTTTGCTATGCTGTCGTTTGCTATGCAGTCGTTTGCTATGCAGTCGTTCGCCCCTCTCTATACTCGAATTCCCAAAATTCTGTTATATCAATCCAATGCCCACAGTATTTGCAAGACGAGTTTTAGCACACAGAATACGAATAACTTTTTTTTTTCATATATTTACAAACTGTTGTACCGTTGGTATTAAGTTTGTCTTGACTACCGTTGGTAATTTTTATGTTTTATGATAAATGAATCGTATCGTCCATTTGATCTGTTTGCTTTTTTTTTTCAATTTTTCAATTCATATCCCAAAAAAAAACCTCACTTACGAAAAAGAAAAAAGTGAGGCAAAAAAAAAATCATGGTAAATAATATACTAAATCTCACTATAAAATGCGGAGATAGAAGGGTTAAAATATAATATAATATAATAACAATAACAAAGCATCGGTATCTTTTTTTGAAAAAGAAAAGTATATGTTAGTTCAATCATTCAACTGCAACTAACTAATCTCTTACAAGATACTCGAATCGCTTATACAAAAGAACTCGGATCGCTACAAATACCCTGAAATTTTTTCATGTACACACACACTCACTCACTCACACACACTCACACTCACTCACTCACTCACTAAACACACAAACAAAATACACCCAAAGCACACTGCTCTTTTTTTTTCTTTTTTCTTTTTTTGCTACCTGCCCAAAACAAAAGAAAAAGAAACCTTTTTTTTTTATAGTATATCTACTTATAATACAATTTACTTTTCAACTCCAACCATGGTAATGCACTCTCCAATGCGTCCTCCTGAAAGTTCTCCTCACACACTTCTTGACATCTCCTATAAAACTCTGTCACATTTACACATCTGCTCGCCAACACTTCGTCATATTTCACCGGATTCAGCTTCTTCAAAATATATGCAAATCGCATATCTCTCAACGTCCCAAACGCAACAGGAATCTTGTGCGCCTGTTTCAATTCTCCGACAAAGTCTTCAAACTTTAATCTTGGATGATGCCCACCCGTAGTCTTTGTAGAAGCTATTTGGCGTCGGCGCTCATTCTCCCTGGCTACTTCGGCGAGAACAATATCCACCCGTGTGTGTACTTCTTCAATTGTGGACATGTTCAACTTGGGTGCTTTTACTCTTTGCCTGTTCTGCCTGGTAGTTGTCGGAAATGACGTTGGCGGCGGTGTTGGTGTGGGAGTGGGTGCCGGACTTGGACTGTTGTGACGTCTGAGCTGATGTCCGTGATTATGAGTGTGGTGATTATGGTCATGCGAATGGTCGAGAGATGATAGCGACAGATTCGACACCGACGAACTATCGTCATCCCTGTCCATGGCTGATTCCATTCGGGCTTTTTTAGATCTGGGCGGATGTGTGAGTATTATGTCTGAGCGAAGAGACGTCAAATGTGCGGGAGGAGAGTATGATGATGATGTGAAGGATTTGGGTGTATGCATTGATGCGTTCTGTCGGTGTTCTTGAATACCATGCCAGATAGATAGACAGTTACCCCGTGAGAGTTCTGAACCGTTTTTGCTATGTAGATCCCTAAGATATTGCTCATTTTCTATTAAAAGTAAAATATCAGGGTGATCTATGTCATTATCCAGTAGAATCGGTAATATAGCGTCCAAGCGAGCCGGAGACATCGCCGGAAATGTCATTAAGAGTTTTTTAAGAGAATCTACTGAAGAGCCCATGTCACAATCCTGCAGAGATGTTAAAAAGATGAAACATTACCCGTTAGAAAGCGTGTACAAACACATATTAACAACATGTATACACGGCAGAGGTAAACATCAACATGAATATAAATTCTACATAATAAAATCTACACATTCCAAGGTCTATTCACAATGATTCGTTTCTTGTTTTCATCAATTGAGATTACCAGCATCATAAAACCTTGCTTTTCTTTTCCTTCACCTTCGTGCGCTCTTTTTCACACTTTCACCCTCGTAATTTCCCTCATTGTACTTGTCACTAACCAAGCCTTTTTAATTTTACACCAATAAATTCCAAAATCTTGACAAAACACAAAGAAAAAAGAAAAAGAATGCCAACAAAAGAAAAAGAAAAAAGGAAAAGAAAAGATGATAAAAAGAATTCCATATAAAAAAGACGACGACTTACCACACAAGTATCACACCGATTATCGTCGATGCTCATCCCATCCCCGAACTCGTCTTCTGTGTCGTATTTACCCAAAGAATTGGGCGAATCCGGAACCCGATGAGAATCCGGAGTTCTATACGAATACTGCTGCCTCCTCTTCTTTCTGTTTCTGCTGCTCTGACCACTACCCCTCCTTTCCGGTTGTTTGCCAGTCTTTTGTTGTTCGACATAGACGGTCTCTCTGTGCGTACGCTCCTGAGCACCCTGTTCCTCCTCCATTTGTATTTCTCCTCCATCCTCGGTCGTATCCATAGCAACCGTATGCGGACTATGTACTGGCGTGCTCATACCCAACGAGCCACTGCATAACCGATCGAATACAATCGTAATAGGTGGTGCAAAACCTGGTTGTGAAGTGTTCATAGTAGGAGATACGGGTTGTGCCGTCGGAGACGCGGGAGAATGTGTCGTAGTAGGAGCGGAACTTGGCGGAGTGTGCGTGAGAGCGGGGAGACTGTGAACGACACCCGAGGAGGAGGACGAAGAAGAGGAAGAGGAAGAAGACGACGACGAGGAAGAGACGTTGACAACCGGGTGGTGAAGGAGGGGAGGCAGGTGAGCCGATTGCGCATGCACCCCTATTGGTGTATTAGTGGCTGCACACGGGTGAGGATGGATGGACGACGACGACTTGCGGTGGTGTGGGTTATGTAATAGACTTCCATCGTTGTCCTCCATTTTCACTCGTTAATTTTTTTTTTTGGCTCCTTTTCGCTTTATTATTTTATTCTTTTCACAAAATAAAAAGAAAAAAGAAGAGACGACGGCGGGGAGTTGGGGAGGCAAGTATTAAAGAAAAAAGGTGAGAGAGGAAAAAATAGGCCCAGCTAGAAAATTTTAGGCCTTACACACGCAAGACAGGGAACGACAGAAGGATGTGCCTTCCTTTTGGTTTGAATGGGTTGGGTATTATTTGCCTTGTGTTTCCGTAAAAATCAAATGACGGCGTAAGAATTTTTTTGTAGTTTAAATATAAAAATAAGTGAATCAGAAATTGTAAGCAAAACGGTGCTAAGACTTTTATGGTATGTTTCCGAGCCGTATATGGTGCGTCGCTATTGACTTCAAACGAGTTGACGCCCCAATAATACGTAATACGTAACATACAGACTATGAAACAATGTTAATTCCCACCCATTCGTGATTTGCTACGCCACTGAGAAAGTTGGTCGACTTTCTACGAGTTTGATGGTAATAGTGATAATGTGATCTGCTCGTTTAGGATGTATTGAGTTGGTCATTATCCAATAAAAATCAATGTACGACATGACAAAAATAAGCCACCGGCCAATGACATAACGGTTTATTTGACAGTCGCAAAAAAGAAAAAAAATATACGAATTGTATATATTCTTTATTATATCATTTTCAGTCGATCTTGACCAATCATCTCTACACAAACTAACCAGTTCACCACCTGTTTGTTTCGTTACCGGTGACGGTGGTGAATTTTTTTTTTTCCATCGGTTAAACCTGATCGAACGCTACTAAATAATTTTTATTGTGGCTGCGATATGTAGATATGTAGAAATCTAGATGCAAGCAGCAGCAGCAGATGTCAAAAGATCACGCGTAATTAGTTGCACCGTGGGGAAAGAAAATGTCTGCCGATTAACTATCTCGAGTCGAGATGTGTTGTACGAGTTTGGTTGGCAGGGAGTTGCATAATGCTGTGTTGAGGAATTGAACAGCGAAAAGATGTGGGCGGAAGTGCGACAATGTGAGTGGGTGTGCGAATGCGGGTTTTGTTGGTTTGTTGATGGTTTTTTCGCATTAAAGTAAACAAAAAAATTTTGTGTCTGGTGAGAGACAAGAGACAGTGAGAGAATGAGACAGTGAGTGAGAGAGAGAAAGAGTGAGTGAGTGAGAGGAAAAGAGGGTGAGAATGTGTGGGCAGCAGGGCAGAGATGTCGAGAATTGAGAATTTACGGATTAAATTACCCAGATTGCTTTGAACTTGTGGCAGGTACTTTTTTTTTCTCTTTTGTTCTTACTCTTTGTTCTATTCAACATGGTGGACTATGCATTAAATCTCGTGATCATATGCGTATCAATCATTAAATATCTCACTTTAGAATAGTACAGGCGCTGCATAAACAATAAACACATTTCTCCTTCCATTTTTTGTAAAGTCAGAATTGATAAGAACTGTAGACTTGTTACTTGCTCTTGATATCAAAGAGATAACTCTATCTCTCTTATCTATTCGCTTATCTATCCTTTAATCTCGCTCTCGCCGCCCCCTCCCCTTCCTCTCCTTCTCCTTCCCTCCATCTTGCCCGATATATGTATATCAAAGTATTATAATCATTTTGATCACGGGAACGGAAATCCCAATAAAAAGGTAAGATCCCAATTAGCCTGGCATTATTTCATATATTATTCAAATGTCATTCAATGACGTTGTTACAAACTGTGCATAAATATGATAATGATGCGGGTGCCAGGAGTCGTGCAATGTATCAATAATAAAAAGGAAAGCCATTATTAAAATAATGATTATTAGTTGCTTGTTTCATAGGCGAATAGAATATATGTCTTTGTTTCTATTGCTTTTTGATTAACTACTCTATGATCATAATAAATGATCTTTTTTTTTTTGTTCTTCTCTCTATGAGGAAATGCTAATATGTACAAAAACTAACAACGACCAAAAAAAAAAAAGGAGTGGGGGGGAGAGGAGGGAAGAGGAAGGAAGAGGAAGGAAGAGGAGGGAAGACGAAAGCGGATACATGGAAAGGCTAAAAGGATAAAGGGAAAGAAAAGGAAAGGAAAAGGAAAAGGATAAAGGAAGAGGGAAAGGAAGAGGGAGAGGAAGAGGGAAAGGGAAAAGGGTACTAAATATAAAATGTATATAATATATAGTAATAAAGAAATAATAATTTTTGTAAAAAAAAAAACCGTACAACTTTTTCTAAAAACTACCAAACCCCGTATCTTTTTTTTTGTTTGCTTTTTTACTTTTACCAAATTTGTCTAATTAATTAGGCGAAATAATTTTAAAAAATCAAAACTTTTATACACTTAATTCCTATTTACTTTTTGTTATGTTTTCCTGACACCTTAATATGATAAGGACTCCTAATCAACATTTTCCTCATGTAACATAATATCATCGCAAATAATACTGGCTCGATATCTGCTGACCAGCGTTCCTCTGCAACACATACGACATACTGCCAGACTTGAACGGTAGAGACGCTCGACTATTACTATGGTCAAAACATCCACCGCCATTTGCGCTTCCGTTGCAATATTCACTTGGCGATCGCAGGCGTTGATAGTCTTTGGAAAGTTCTGTGGTTATTGGTGGGAGAATTATGTTCTCGGGTGGAATCACATTGTGATTGACATTATGTTGGTTGATGTTATGACTGATGCTGTGACTGATGCTGTGACTAATGTTATGACTTGTGTTATGACTGATGTTATGACTGATACTGTGGTTGATATTGTGGTTGACATTGTGGTTGACATTGTGGTTGACATTGTGGTTGACATTGTGGTTAATGCCATTGACATTGTGGTTGATGCCGGGCTTGTTCCCATTAGCATTCCCAACAGACGCCGCTAGAGTAGGCGAAGAAGGAACAGAATGCGAAAGAGATTCCAGTTTTAGATTTGGTTTCATGTCGAGCGGTATCCTCTTATCAAGAGATAACAGATTAGATGGTGGAGGTAGAATCAACGGACTTGTTGGCTCAGCAGTCAAGTCTGTGCTCGATATGGACGGTAATGTCACGGCGGGTGGGTGTGATTTTGGCGATGATGATGGTACTGAACATGCTGAAGGTGTATGACTTTGTAATAATGTCTGATGTCTGCCTATTACGGGGGCTTGGCCTGAAGGAGAAGAAGACAAAGAAGACGTCGTAGATGAGGCTACTAGCGGTTGTGGA
This sequence comes from Paraglomus occultum, assembly GCA_910592205.1. Lineage (NCBI taxonomy): Eukaryota > Fungi > Glomeromycota > Glomeromycetes > Paraglomerales > Paraglomeraceae > Paraglomus > Paraglomus occultum. Next base: position 3,836 of record CAJVPJ010000288.1, on the reverse strand, counting down.
GGAACACTTGTCGGAATTGTATTCGACAGGGTTGAACTTGGTGTGTGCGTCTTTAGAGAACTCAATTCGATTTTAATTGCATCGTTTTCGTTTTGTAGTTCCTACAAAAATGTGTTACGGGACCGAGATGGGGAAGAGAAGGGGCATTGATTGTTAGCTACCGTTATTTGTACCGTTGACGGTGAGGCGCAGCATGTCGAAAAACGGAGTGACAATGAAGCAACGCTTCAGCATAATATAATAGGAAATATACAGTTATAATGGTATGATATAATCATATTGTATATAAAGTATTGTTCTGAAAAGCCCTATTGATTATATTATTTATGAATGTCATATGCAAGTATACGCTATTAAGGTTCAAATCTAAATATGCTGACAGATGCAAAAGTCATCCGATGAAACAATTAAATTTCTCCACCCAGCCTCATAAACACACACACACACACATACACACACATATACACATACACATATACATACACATACACATACACATACACATACACATACACATACACATACACACACACATACCTTGATATATTCGACAGCTCTTCGCAGGATGCTCCCCTTATTAGGCTTTGACCCGGAGCGATAGGCCAGGGGCATGAGTCGGGAAATCTCATAGATTGTATTGTTGATATTATTCCGTCTCTTTCTCTCTACGTTGTTGTGGTTTTCCCTCCTGCGTTTGAGACGTTCCATTGCCGTCTATTTGGGAATTCCCGTAGACATGGGATAAAGAAAAATAGGGGAGTGGTGAGATTAGAAAGAAAAACGGGGGGAGTGACGAAAAAAAAATAGAGAAGGAACAACAGGAATAGCCATGAGCAATAGAATGCACATAATAAGAAATGACAATGAGACAAGTGGCGCATCTCCCCTTTCTTAAGACGTACCTGCATATCCAGACTATTTCTATATTTGATAACAATGTCAATGATAATAAATAAGGAAGGAAGAATAAGACATAATCAGTAAATGATGTAAGGTCTTTCAAATCATCATTATTTTGGGGAGGATTTGTGAGTAGCGGCGACCCAGCCAAATTCTACAATCCGCCCCCATGCATATTACGATTTCAAATAACGTCGTATTTTATATAACAAACATAACCCATACTAAATCCCTTTTGCCTGCCCCTCCCCCTCCCCCTCCCCTCGCTCCTTTTGCTCCATCGTTGCTTTTGCTCTATCGCTCCTTTTGCCCATCTCATCTCTCTAATCCCCAGCATACCTGTTGAGAATGTTGACTCCATTGACTCTGTAAGTAACCTGCTTCTTATCCTTGGTCTTTTTCCTGGTAACATGCTGCGTAGCAAGGTCCGAAGTAAAGTTCAAAAATAATGGCTGATTGTTTGGTAATTGCTCGCCATGTCCAAACTGACGCTCGATGACCATGTCATCGTCACTCTCGAAATCTCGGTCATCCTCGTCATCGGTTTCCTGTGAAATATCACGTGACGTACTAGTAGAAGATGAACAAGAATAATCGATTCCGTCGATTCCGTCTCGATCAATGTCTCCTGCATGTCTCCCTACGCTCCTGATTTCGATCATGCTGCTATGGATACCAATTTTCCCAGCGTTGAGATACATTTGCAGGTGATCGCGTTTGACGTTTGGAAAAAACTTGTCACTGCCATCGGGCATGTGGACTCTGACATGCGAGTTTTGATTGTATGTGTTTGGTTGCCATTCAGCTATAGTTCCGCCCTGTGAGATACAATCCGGTAAGCTAGAATGGGGATTACTCGTGTGTATGGTCAAGCTTTCTGATGCTGTTGTTGGTCGTACGGGCATTGTTGGATGTAGAAAGTTGGAGCAAAGACTCGTTGGAAAAAAATAAAGTGTTTGATAACGCACGTGATCAGGTATATATAATATGTAAGGGAAAAGAGAGAGTTTCCGATCGAGATCTCACAATGGTGTATTGGCGCGTATCCGGCAAGTGCGTATGGATGAGTCGACGAGGCCGAGTTTATCGTTATATCCCCGTTTAGTCTGTGATTTTAAGGGTTAGGGGAAAATAAGAGTGTTTGAAAAAAAGGAGAGAGAGAGAGAAAAGGAGGTTATATAAGTGTGAATGCGTAGTGATAAAAATAAATCATATGCATCTCTTGTATTATTGATTTAGGTTGTGTTGGTGCGCTAAGTATTGATTGATATGATAAGATTTCTCTTTTCGTTTCTGATCAATGGTCTATTTAAACTAAGCGTTTATTTATAATGATAGGTATGCCCCGCTCGCCTGTCTACCAGACTGCCTGTCCCAACTTGTCTGTTTGGACTGACTGACCAGCTCTGACTGATTGACCGACCGACAGACCTACCGACCGAGTGACTAACTGTTTGTTGCATATATCCTACACTCCCCTCTCCCGCTCTTTTTTTTATTGCAACACCTTTTCTCTCCCTTTCCTTGTCGCTTTCCCTCTTCCCCAACCTCACCAATTTCTAAAACTTTGTTTCCTTACGTCAATCAAACTATAATTAATACTAGTCATAAGCGTATGCACCTTGAAGTATAGACCAAACGGATGAAAAGCAGAGTAAAGCAAGCGTTTAATAGGATGGGATGATGGAGTGTGTGTATGTGCGTATATATCACTAATGGCAACGGGTTAGAAAAGATGTATTATTCTATAGACATATACATTGCAACCCTGGTGCTTTTTTGTCAGAAAGAGTCGACACAAAGACAAGAGTCCAAGTCGAGAACGAAATACAGGTACGTGTGATCATCAAAGATTATATTTAAACGCAATCACGCGAGGACAATGAATTTTAATTAATTAGGTACGGGTTTAAAACGTCAAATAAATTAATAAATATACGAGTCAGTATAAAGTAGGAGTATATATAAGTCAATAGAATAACTTTTTTTTTTTACCTCGGTCGGTGATCAGATTACAATGTGTAATATGAAATATTGTCAAATCGATCCGATAATATATGAGCATATATGATGGATGGGTTTTTGGGATATTAATGATATGATGTGTGGTCTTTTTTACTCTAGTTTAATTATACAGGATAACAGTATTTATACACAAGTTTGTATGGTCTAGATTATGTAATTCACAATCACAATTTGTATAAATTGATATTATTAAATGTTATCATTTAATCATAGGTTTGTAACGTATAAAATTTATTTTAAGTTAAAGTGTACAAACTTCATGCTCTTTTTTCATGAGATTTTTGGGAAAGGCGCTCCGTTGTGCAGTCGTGTAGCCTTTAAAGAACCTTACAATTCCATTATTCAACTATTTGTTTGTCCCGCAGCAGTCAACAGCAAAACAAAGGTCAGGGGGCAGTGGAGTTCCCAATGTCAAAGAGAAAGGGCTAAGCGACAAGCATGTGCTAATTGAGCGTTTGTTTGTGTCTTCCGCCTGATCCGGAATACAATATTATGTTATGCGACGTACGGTTAGTACTGATAACTATCAACACTACAATAATAGTAAATATAATGAATCGCTGTGTATGGGATGTGTATGGGATGTGTATGAGTTGTGTATGAGTTGTGTATGGGTCTTGTATGGGTTGTTGTGTATCATCTGCGTATGTGTGTATCAATCTGTTGTATGTGTATATTCATTCTAATATCTATCTATAGTATAACTGTATGTATGTATGTATGGGATATGGTATGATATATACATATATACTGTATCTAGTATCAGTACTATTATTATAGTATGTATGTGTTGTGTCAGTGTTTATCCAAATATCAATATCAATCATCATCATAATCATCATCATCAAAATATCAGTAATCAAACATGTTACCTTATTCCTTATATTGGCTTGTTCGTATCATCATCACAA
>CAJVPJ010000287.1:0-30635 GCA_910592205.1 Paraglomus occultum | reverse complement strand
TTGGTGATTGTTGCTAGTCCACCCATCGGATAATTGTTTATAACCACAAATGCACCACACGGGACTACATCGGAGTACTCCACCATGTGGAGCAGAAGCCATATCGAGAATAACAATGGTAAAAGACTCTATCGGCAACCATGTAATAGTTATTGTCATTAGACTTGGTGAATCCATATATGGGTTGGTTGCGATACTCAAGCCATTTGGAATATCGTCTAAAGTTATTGTCATTGTTATTGTACTTGCGAGTTGGAAGTGAGTATATTCTGGCAAACTCACTCACAAGTGTTGATGTGGATTGTTCGCTACTTCCAAGGCATAGTAGCATTATCGCTATATTAATATCATAGAACCTTTTCTTTCGAATAGCATAAAAGACATTGTCAATTTGAGTTGGCTCTACGTCGGTAATTTCAGAGTAAGAAATCCACTCAAGTTTTTCAGCGTCTTCACCGGATAGGGATAATCGAACTAAATTGTCAATTGACGACATAGTTTGGATTCAAAAGTTTTTTTCCCGATGGGAAAATCCTCAAACAGCTGTTGTGTCACCAACTTTGTGATGTCATGCGGGACTAAATTGAACTAATTGTTCGTCCGGCTTAACATGCACCGAAATGTCGCCATTACAACAAGGCGATTTGCTTCACTGACATAATGGATATGTAAATATATTGCAAACCCAGCTCCTGGCAGCTGCTCAAAGCAACTATGGCAGAAACTGGCGCTTGCAACAAGATAATGATCCAAGCACACCTCGCGTGTTGCCAAGGATTTCATTGTCGAGAATGGGATTCGGTTATTGTAATTGATTGCCCATCCAATAGCCCAGATCTTAATTCCATAGAAAACATGTGGCAAATAATCAAAAACAATGTTGAAAAACGAATGTGTCAAAGGATATTAATAAGTTGAAGAAGTTTATGGTTGAAGAATGAGATGTCCCGATTTCAATTGGAAACAGTGAACAATTTTGTTTTATCAATAAAAAAGAAGGATGTTTTGGAAAATAACGGGATATAATTTCATATTGAAATTTTTATCTATAATAAAGTACATTATCAACTTTCTGAAACATTTCGAATTGTTTAAATATCTTGGGGTTGGTTTTCGATTTATATAGCACATGTTAATGAGTAGTCTTTAAAATTGATCAAGACACTATTATCATATAAACTCGAGTCATGTCAAGCAGATCGTTATATTGAATTATAACAATTGGTATACCACGTAATCCGAATAAAACTCGTTATAAAATTGTTTATTCAAAGTTTTGAGTCACTAAATCATTAGACAATGGACGAGGTTAATAATTTTAAATAAATATATCAACACGTAATCAATCGGCTTTCATCGTACCTGCAGTTGAATCAAAACCATAACTGTTTCTCGGTTTGGGCAAATCTCCAGTAGGTAAAAGTTTACTAGAGTATTTATTCTCCTTTTCGAGACGTGATAAGGGTTTTACGTCATTATGATGGATAGTATTCCATACGTCATCATCAAAATCGTTGTTTTCCACCTTTGCAATTAGCTTGCGTATATCCCCGCCAAGTGTCTCTGCATCGGGACGCTTATCAGGATCAGCATCACAACACCGCTCGGCAAGTTTCTTGTATTCCTCTGGTACGGAATCAGGCATCGATGGTCGTAGTCCACCCATAATATCGCATACTAAACCCCTATCAAACTGCCTATCTCTAAACGGTGGTTTCCCTGTGGCCATCAAATACATAATAATACCAAAAGAATATACGTCTGATTTTTGAGTAAATTTGCAGGTATGGAAGACTTCAGGTGCAATAAAGGGCAAAACGCCTCGAATGATTGAATTTGGTTCGCGTGAATTCACCAAAATCGCATATATATGATCGTGTCCCATTCGCATAGTCATGCATAACTATGTTTCCGCCATGAAGATCACAGTGCACTAAGCCCCTAAGATGGATAAAAGACAGATAAAATGCAATATCCCCCAAATGCTCTAATTTCACTTTCCACGTCAATTTGTTAATATTTTGATCCAGATAAGACACAAGACTACCATTGTTAGCATATTTCATAACAATCATGTACTCGTTTGTTTCTGGGTCTTGTGTGACTCCATAAGTAGAAAAGAGACCACCGCACTTGGCGTGATTTTTGAACTATTAACTTAAATTATTATTATATCATCAAAATTCGACATCACTCTAATTATTAGTATAAATTATTGCTTACCTCAGAAATCAATACTTCCGGTGCTTCATCAAAACAGTTAAACCGTTTTAGTACAACAGTTTCCTCATCCATATACTTTTCCTCTAGATAATCCCAATATTTGGCAGTATAAACTGTTCCATAACCACCAGATCCGATCTGTTCAATTTCATCAAAATCGCTGTAGTAGTAGCTCATGTACTCAACAGTTTCGTTAACTTGTATAAACCTGTCCAGTATTTCATGTATGTCATGGTAGAAAACCAAATAATATGCTTGAGTAGACGGCTCTTGAGCAATGCCAATAATCCAGATATTTTCTGGCGTCAATATATCGCGATAATCTTCAACTAACTACTTGAGTAACAAACATCTCGTTACAATAATGCACGAAATCAAAGTTATTAATACTATCCGCATCCTTATGCTGTATTAAATAGTTTACCTGATAAAAATCAAATGACTGAGCATTCTGCCCGTCAACTATCCGTTTGAGTACCACTCTCGTCGATTCATCTGCTGACTCTAACCAATCAGCTGTATGTGTGCATTCATGGCGTAATGATGTCGTCTCTTGTACGTTTAACAACAGAGAAAACTCTATCCATTGTATGTACGCATCATATTCATTCTTTGTATTACTCCATGACTCCATAATAAATGAATCCAATGATTCATTTCCCGTAGTCCAATCAAGAGGTCTTGGTGCTTTACACCAACAGCAGAATGCACTTATCTTGGGTTCTAATGGATATGCACACGCCAGACATAGTCCATCCATATAGCTAGCTTTTAATAGACAGTATTTTTGTTCGCTTGCATCGTATGTAAATCCAATAGTAAACCAAACATCCGTGGTAAGAATATCTGGATACTTATCCCCCAACTAGTAGAAATGTTACAACATAATAAGTTAATATTATTTAAACTATTCAATACGCATGACGCATCAGTAAACAGTTTACCTCGGCATAATATAAATCATGTGTCTCATCTTTTATCTCAAGTGGAATCAATTCAACTTGTAAATAAGGAAAAGGTAGACCATATAAGCTTGTAGATCTCCTCTTATCATCAATACATATACAATCGTATGGAATCCATTCCAAATAGGCATCATTTGGTGAGGTTGTTTGTAATTGAGATTTTTTAATAAACTCATCGAGTTGGTTATTGTTGCTAGTCCATCCATCAGATACTTGTTTATGACCGCAAATACACCACACAGGACTACATCGGAGTACTCCACATGTAGCGCAGAATCCATATCGAGAATAGTAATGATAAAAGCGTTCATGAGCGACCATGTAATACTTATCGTCGTACTCGGTAAACCCTTTTATTAATTTGTTGCGGTGAGTAAGCCATTTCCTATATCGTCTGTATTGGCTAACATCATTGCCGTATTTGTGTGTTGGAAGTGAGTATATTCTAGCAAACTCACTCACGAACGTTGGTGTACATTCTTTGGTGTTTCCAAGGCGTAATAACATTAACCTCGTTTCATCAACTTTACACTCAGGAAACGTTTCCTTTCGAATGGTACAATAGACATTGTCAATCGGAGTTGGCTTTACGTCGGTAATTTCAGAGCAAGGAATCCATTCAAGTCTTTCCTCGCCTTCAATGGATAGGGATAATCGAACTAAATTGTCAATTGTTGGATTATTAACAACAGCTGGCGATGACATGGTTTGAATTAAAAAAAATTTTTTCTCTCAAGTATATGTTGTGTCACAATAATTAAAGTACAGTACATTTCCATCGTTACCGTTTATGACATATTCTTGATTTTTTGTGTTATTCATTTCCTAAATTGTTTTTCGCATTAACGTTAACCAACAAATACCCATTTATCGTGTAGATCTTTCGGGGACTTTATATCTATATACTTGATCCCTACCGGGAGTATGTTATATTTTACCCTCATCTTATTTCGTTTATTTCGACATCTTATTTTGTACATGGTCATAATCAGTCATTTCTATTATCATCGTTTGTCATACATTCCCGCATGTCTTCGTCGCACAGTCCTCATTTCAAATTAATCGTGTGAAATAAAACGGATATGACTCACATGAGTAAAACCTATCTATCTTCTCGTTTTTGCATGTATAATATACCGGTACAGCCCATTACACTATTCTTTTAATAAACAATAATAAACAATAATCTATTTATCAATTTGAAAACAAAATGTCTAAAGTTCTCAATATATTTACCGTCAAGAAAACAAAATGATTTTTTATAACAATAGTTTATTAATGACCATCAATTTATGTCATCTTTACCTCCCATTCTATCATCTGAAATGCCACACTTTTCCAGACTTATGATTCTTTAAACACCACATATTGGTGTCCGTCCGACAAGCCAATCATCCCACAACATCTCAACCTCAACCTCCTTATTCCAAAAAAAAGTCTGACATGTCACTTTTCGATAACCAAAACACCAGCTCCCCTTTACCACAAAAAAAATAACCATCGAACCGATAACCAAACCACTCTCACTACTAAAACATCAACGTCAACAAAGCGACACAATACAGATTCCGTGTATCCACTATAGAAAGTAACCAGGAATCAAAAGGTAAATAAAACCTAAAGAACGACAACTGCGCTCAAATACCCAATCGAACAAATTGCAAGTCTAACGTCGATAAAACTAAACTTACTCTCGTATATGGAATTGAAATAATAATTGTAACGTACAATTCCATAAATGTGGAACCTTTATGTAACAAATTGAGTTAATTAAGTTAATTGAGTCAATTACAACGAGTACAGTTAGTGTTTAAAATTAATACTATATTAGTAAAAAATTAATTGCCTAGACTAAAGCTACAAAATTTTTCGAGGATGGTAACTTTTCTAGCATACATTACATATGACAATACTACGTCACGCGTACAAATAAATATCGATATACAGTATTACTGTATTAAGGTGCATAACTTTATAGTGTTACACACATAATCATTGATATTAAAGCCCTCACAAACACATCAACAACCATAACAGGGGCGAAGCCCCCACAGAATTTGATCTAGTTATTTAAAGATTGAACGGATCGATCAATTAGGTTGCGAAATTCCCGGCTAAGTTGTTAAGTTGCTTAATCTTCTTTACCTAATTGATAAAAACGTTAATTAATCATTTTGTCCTATAAAAAATTTCAATTTATTCCTATTCGCTCGTGTACACCATCTCTTAACAATATAGAACACTTAAAGAAACATTTCACAACAATAATATAGAAAATAAAGCATCGAACTAAATATAAAAGCTATCCTTCAGACTCAGAGTCCCAACTTGCACTAAGCGTCGAACTAAGAGTTTATTACTGTTGGACTACTAAGCTTTTAACTCGCTATATACTAATATTAATAATGAAATTATACTTTTCAAATTTCAAAATTTTTTTCTATCGCGTCTCGTCAAACTCAGAAACTGAAACAATCAATCCTTTGAATATCCTTTTTATGTAATCTAGTACTCTCCTTCTTTCCCTTTTTTATTGCTTCGATAATTCTCTACTACATTAACACATATCCAGTCCTTGATGGCTGTCACGTGGTAAAAGCCATAAAAGAGTCAGTAGTCATGCTTTTGGTTGTATGTTCCGAAATTGAGTTGAGAAAGTGATAAACGCGTAAGAATGATGATCAATTAAAGCTGGCAAACCGTTTGATTAGTAAACAAAATCCTTAATTTTATTTGTTGAAACTTATGTTATCAGTGAACGTCACGGCACTAACATCATATCTTGACACGAATGATCATAAAACAAAGTACGTAACCAAGATAACAAACAAAGTCAAAGCATAATTCTTTATTTTTGTAAAATAAATATTGAGAAGGTAAGGTACCGGCTAATTAAATGATAGAGTAGCAGGATGTTTCAAGGGAGGAAAGGCATAAAAACACCTGCTTGATAAGCCTGCCGAACCTTAACCCATATATTAGCAGTTCCTTCCCTGTTACTCAGTAGTGGTGTAAATGATTATCTATACAAGCACCTATCTTTTCTAACTTTCGCTTCTTATACTATTCCCATTGTAAAAACCCTTTCCAATTGCTCCCATCCCAAATATCAGCCGATACAACTGATCTAAAGTATAATCATTCGGTATCCTTAACTCTATCAAGATACCTTAAACGTTCCCAGATTACAGAAATAATATTCCCAAGTTTTTGGCTTGAGTTTGAGGAATTTGATAAATGAGCAGAATATGTCGAAGCCTCGCTTTGCTGGTCTGATGAACAAGTAGAAGATGATGAATCCTCGCTTTGCTGGCCCGATCCTCTCCTATTAGTACTCAGGGACAAAGGAATGTCATTGATTAACTTCGGTTTGAAGAATTGTGATAGATCTATTAATTGATTCAAATTCGGTTGCTACTTTTTTACAAAAATTATTATGGTACGTTTGAAGAACTTGTTCCAACTTTATGATGGGCGGGCCCATAGCATAGCCGTAACATTACGACCAATGAAATCGACTGGTAATAGTAACACAAGACACTTCACATAAATGTGTATTCCCAAAACCGGACTGTATCCCCGAAGTCATGAACGATGTCGTTAGTTTTAGAGCTTTGTACACTAATTGAATACTTAGGGTTGGAATGGGTTCCTTGTTCAGAAATCACTGACGTAACGTCAACGTCAATGGACAACGTTTACTATGCTATTCGCAACGGAACGTCCAAAACGGCACAAACGATGATAACGTTGGTGTTGCTTGGAAGCCATGAAGAATGTACACCAACATTCGTGAGTGAGTTTGCTAGGATATACTCACTTCCAACACACAAGTACGATAACAATGTAAATGACAATAAGTTTAGACGATACTCCGAATGGCTTACGACTCGCAACGAACTCATAAAGGGCTTCACCAAGTCTAATGATGATAACTATTACATGGTTGCTAATAAACTCTTTTACCATTATTATTCTCTCTATGGATTCTGCTCCGTATGTGGATTACTCCGATGTAGTCCAGTGTGGTGCATCTGTGGACATAAACAATTATTCGATGGATGGACTAGCAGCAATAAGCAACTCGATGAGTTTATAAAGAAGACTCAGTCGCAAACAAACTCAGCGAATGACGCCTATCTGGAATGGATTCCATACGATTGTATTAATGATGAGAAATATGATGTATACTTGCATCATGGTCTACTTACTAGTCAAGAGGTTGAATTGATTCCACTTGAGATAACAGATGAGACACATGATTTATATTATGCTGAGGTAAACTATTTACTTATTCGTCATGTTTATTGAATAGTTTAATCATTATTGACTTATTATTATGTATCATTTTCACTAGTTATGTGGTAAGCATCCTGACATTCTTAGCATGGATGTTTGGGTTACCATCGGATTTACATACAAACCAAGCAAACAAAAGTATTGTCTGATAAAGGAATACCTTAAGTATGGATTAGGCCGTGTACAGATAAATTAAACGAATTCTGTTATTATTGTACAGCCCCACAGCCTCCTGACTGGACTACTGGTAACAAGACGTTGGATTCATTCATTATGGAATCGTGGAGTAATGTAGATCATGTATACGATGGTATATACGATGGATAGAGTATTCCACATTGATGAATATACGAGGAATGACCTCATTACGCCATGGATGCACACTCATAAAAGTGACACTCAAGCAGATCAGTGATGCCCAGTCACATAATTTTCATCAGGTAAATTATTCCACATGTAAAAGTAATGCAATTACTATTAAGCATTGATTGTTGTTAATATTATTAATTGTATTGTTTACTCAAATAGCTAACTCTGGAATATCCAAAGATATTAACCCGCGATAATATTTGGATAGTTGGAATAACTCAAGAACCATCTACTCAGAGATATTATTTAGTTTTCTACTATGATGTACATGAAATATTGAACAGGTTTATACAACTTGACTTTATTGACTATGTGCAGTACAGTGACTTTTGCGAACTCAGAGAGATCGGATCTGGTGGCTACAGAACAGTTTATACTGCCAATTATTACATATTTGATTGCTACTGGCGAACCACCTTTTAGAGGTAGGCAATTTGATGCAAGTCTAATGCGCGACGTTATGGATGGGCTACGACCATCGATGCCTGATTCAGCACCAGAGGAGTATAAGAAACTTGCCGAGCGGTGTTGTGATGCTGATCCTGATAAGCGTCCTGATACATGGACACTTTACAATGATATTGACAAGCTTATTAAGAATTCTAATGGCAATGCATGGAATACCGTTTATCATAGTGATGTAAAACCATTATGACATTTCGAAAAGGAGAGTAAATACTCTAGTAAACTCTTACCTACTGGACATTTGCCTAAACCAAGAAATAGTAATGAGATGTCAATTGAGTTTCAGGTATAAAGACAATATGTTGTGAGCAGTAAGTCTTTCAGTGTTATTAACTTTCTGACATTAGATCATGATTGATATATTTGTTCGAAAGTTTAATTAAATCGAAAGCAATAAATATTACGCAAACGTTTCTGCTACAAATGAGCCATAATGCTCGTGTCTGTCAACATATTTAGAACGCAAAGGTTTGTGATAAAATTTCATAACCTTTCGCTGAACATTGATAAAATTTTTTCAGTTAACAACGACTTCGGAAACAATATCTCTAAATTATAGCATAGATATCGTACAATATGCTAATCAAAGAGTTGAATAAAAGTTACACTATGATAATGGTTGGGAAACATTTCTTGCCACAAAAAATAAACAGAGAATATATTATACAGTACGTTGTCATATTTAATGCCCAAAAAGATAGTGGACGAACAAAACGATCAATTGTTTAATTTCATCAGGTAAAATTATTCACCGTAAATAACGTCAAGTAAGCATTGGTGTAATCCAAATAGCTAACGTAGGTAGAGATATTAACTCCCGATAATATTTGGGATAGTTGGAATTGCTCAAGAACCACCCCACTTACACTCTGAAATATCATTTAATTTCTATCGTGACCTGCATGAAATATTGAACAGTTTTACACAACGTTGTTGCAAACATGTCACTGTATGGTGAAAATCTTTAGTAAGACGAATCGTGTCCATTTTGATTTTGTATCTGCAGTATACCGACTTTGATGAATTAAACAGATTGGTTACTGTTTATACTGCCAAATATAAGAGATATTCAGAAGTATGGCGTATGGAGAAAAACTATTGACTCAAACGATTTAATAACTTTGATGGAATGCCGGAATTATTTATCTCCAAGGTAAACAATAATTGATAATTAATGTCAATAAAAGTAATACAATCTAACGTTGTGTTTGCTTTTGTTAATAGTTCAGAATCATGCCAAGTGGTCTGCTACTTTATTTATTCATTTCTTAAAATTATGGAGTGACACAAGACCCGGAATCACAAGAGTATGTTGTATGTCAGATTGGAATTTATGTCAATTCCGAAGTAACATATGTCAGATCAGAATTACAGTGTGTAACGAAAATAATTGCCATCACAAAAAATTGCATAACTCAACAATGTCACAAGCTATTTAAACGATTCGAAATGTTTCAGAAAGTTTATAATGTACTTTATTATAGATAAAAATTTCAATATGAAATTGTATCCCCGTTATTTTCCAAAACAAGCTCGCATTTTTTTTATTGATAAAACAAAAATCGTTCACTGTTTCAATTAAAATCGGGACATCTCATTCTTCAACCTTAAACTTTTTCAACTTATTAATATCCTTTAACATTCGTTTTTCAACATTGTTTTTGATTATTTGCCACATATTTTCTATGAAATTAAGGTCTGGGCTATTGTATGGGCAATCAATAACCGAATCCCATTCTCAACAATGAAATCCTTGGCAACACGCGAGGTGTGCATAGATCATTATCTTGTTGCAAGCGCCAGTTTCTGCCATAGTTGCTTTGAGCAGCTGCCAGGAGCTGGGTTAGCAATATATTTACATAAAAAGGCTTATCAATTATGTCAGTGAAGCAAATCGCCTTGTTGTAATGGCGACGTTTCGGTGCAAATGCTGTCCAAGTGCATGATATACCATTTGTGTAACTTGTGAATGACGACCATTTCCCTTCTTATGTTCGACAGATTCTGTATCTCTGAGTTTATTAAGATTGTACTTGACTGTATAAAGCAGAAATATTAGCTTTTTGTGTATCTCCTTTGGTGATTGAGTGCTATTAAGCCAATAATAGAGAATTGTTTGAGTTGGGCCTTCCAGTCGCGAGTTAACCATTGTTACTAATAATGTAAGTTCGGAGATGTCTGACAATCCGAAGTTTTTTATCGTGAAAAAACGTTTATCTGATTAGTAACTAAGTGTAAATAATATCGCGCTGACAATAAACAACACGTTTCTAGTTTATTATACGAAATATCTTCGATTTTTCGAAGGCAATTATTTTCGTTACACACTGTATTCAATAAAAAATTGTCATATTTAATATTATTGCTAATATTCTATTATTCTCATCTGACACATGTTAGTTTGGAAGCGACATAAAACTCTGATCTGACATATATCACTTCGGAATTGACATAAATTCTGATCTGACATACAACATAAACAAGTACATGACATGATTGCTAAACAATGGTAGCTTTTGTCTTATTTGGAACAAATTGACGTGGAAGGATAAATTACGGAGTCTGAAAGATATTGCACATTATATATTATATTCCCAATGCGGGACTAGTGCACTGTGATATACGTGGAAAGATAGTCATGCAATACTAATACGGATGATATTGATTCATTGATATGCGATCTTGGTCTTTCACGATCGGTGAATTCATCCCACGAGTCCAATTCAAACATTCGAGTCGTATTACACCGGAAGTCTTCCATATCTGCAAATTTAGTCAGAAACCAGCTGTGTATTCTTTTGGTATTATTATGTATTTGATGGCTTATGGTCATGCAGGGTGAAGTTTAAGTTCGTTGCCAAACTAGTAATTTTGTTTTCATTGAACTAATTGCCGTTCCGAGTTTAATATGCTCTCTATTCGCAGAAACATTGTCTGTGTTTTTTGGTGGTTTGTCAGGTTTCATAAGTTACGATACGCAAGGAGGAATAGAGCTAAAACTGTCTGGGTTAATATTAAGGAGGCGAATGACAAGTATTAAATCAATTTATTTGGGATTTCCGTTAGAACGTGGGTTGATATTGTAATAAGTTCGTACAAGGTATACATATTACTATACATCGAAACAAATTGTGATTGGTTTGCTTGCAGAGTTTAAAAGTCTACCCTTGCGTTATGCATATTTAGTAGCTCATTCTGATACTGAAGACAATAAGTTAGGCTTGTGTGGGATTAATTATGATAGAGTTCAGAAAACATTTTCAGATAAATGCTCGACGCACGCTTATCCGCTAAAATCGGCAAGTTATGTGGCGATTAATTATTGTAAAGTTCATAAACATATCTGGAAAATACACTAAGTATCATCTGCCCCACATGGTAAGCCGTTGATTAGTCATAAAGTTTCATTACGGCGGCTACCGCCAAAATGATCAGACATTTTATGCCGATATTATTCACGTTCTGTCAAATACCAGTTTTAGCATGCCACATTAGTTCTCATCCGCCACAGAGATAACATACGCGATAGTTATAAAGTTAACCTTGTTAGTAATAGCAAGCAGGGATGTAATTATAAAAAAAAGAACGTCTGTAATTTGGTAGGGGTACTTGGAGAAACGTCCTAATTTAAAAATATATTAATATATATTATTTTTTGAATATAATACGAAGTAGTGCTTTGTCCAGCGTAACTTGATTCTTTTTGGGTACATACAACAGCATAATTTAGAGTGGTTGTTATTGTAATTGTAATTGTTAGCCTTTTTTTATAAATAATAGAGCATTGTTTGGAGGAGACAGTTTATCCGAGCAGTGTAGTGTATAGAGTAAAAACATTTTTCGTGAAAGCGGGCTGGTGGGCGGATAATGAAAACGTGAGTTAGACAAGTTTGCAAGTCTCTGCTGGACACATCTATCTGAGAGTAATTTTTGTCTTGGAAGACAGTTATATTTACGAAATTACGTAAATGGTGATTGCACACAGTTGACTTATAGATTTGATAATTGGAATCACCCAGGAACCATTTACTCGGGGGTATTACTTAGTATTCTATTACGACGTATATACAATACTGGACAGTTTCATACAAAATAGCAAAAGTGTTAAATACATTCAGTATAGCGACTTTGATGAACTCAAACAGATTGGAATTGGTGGTTACGGAACAGTTTATATTGCCAAGTATAAAAAGTATTCAACAGTTGTACTCAAACGTTTTAAAAATTTTGATGAAATGCCAGAATTATTTATTTCTGAGGTAAGCAATGATTGGTACTATTATTAAAGTGATATTTAAGCTGACTCTATTTAATATTTATTTAATAGTTCAAAAATCATGCAAAATGTTTACGTGGTAATTTCCTTAAAATTTATGGAGCCACACAAGACCCAGCGACAAAAGAGTACATGATTTTTATGCAATATGCTAACAAAGGCAGTCTTTTGTCTTATTTGATTCAAAATATTAACAAATTGACGTGGAAGGGGAAATTATGGCATTTGAAGGACATTGCAAATTATTTGTGTTATATTCATGATGCTGGATTGGTGCATTGTGATCTTCATGGTGGAAATATTGTTATGCATGATGAACATGGTGGAAACACTGTCATGCATGATGACTGGTACATGGGTGCAAAATCATACATATGCGATCTCGGTCTTTCACAATCAGTGAATTCACGCAAGTCAAATTCAACCATTCGAGGCGTTTTACCTTTTATTGCACCGGAAGTCTTCCATACCTGCAAATTTACTCAAAAATCGGATGTGGTATCATTATGTACTTGGTTGCTACTGGTGAACCACCATTGAGAGATTGGTCGTTTGACAAATGTTTAACGATACGTGTTTGTGAGGGACTGCGACCGTCGATGCCTGATTTTGCGCCAGAGGAATACAAGAAACTTGCCGACGCGGTGTTGGGATGCTGATCCTGATAAGCGTCCTACTGCATCGAAACTTTACTATGATATTAACGGGCTTACTTACAAATCTGGTGACTACATGTGGAATGCCATTTATCATAATGATGTAAAGCCATTATCACGTCTTAGTCTCGAGAAAGAGAGTAAATATTCCAGCACACTTTTACCTACTGGAGCTTTGCCTAAACCAAGAAACAATTACGATTTGGATTCAGCTTCAGGTATGTTGCGCATTGCTACACAATAATAAATAAAGTCAATTTACAATGTTAACACCGAGCATTTTTTGTATCTAGAGACTCAACCTCTTTTTTGAAGACTTTTTAAGTCAGCGGGCTTGTTTACGGTATTCAAGCTTTATCCAATAGTTACAATTAAATAAATTAAATATGATATGCTTCCACTTCTTACGCATACCCAGACAAAGTACACTTTATTCCCAAGCTATTCCGGCAAAGTACCAAAAGTATCAGCAATTTTTTTTTCGATTATGTTAGTACTATAACTTTTGAAGCCAATTGATTGCATTTTTTGAAAAAAAAATAATGATATACTTAGTTCCGTTATTATTTTAAGGCTACTGTTTAATAATTGCAGTATCGATGTCACCTTTTCTTCGAAAGCGCTATCGTACGTATTTACTATGTGTTTATATACCTGTTGTATGTCAATTCTAGATTGACATACAAAAATAGGCATGTTTCAACACCATATTAATTGCCTAAAATTTGATCAACCTTCAGTAATGGAAATGACTGTCGAATTCCGCGTCAAGTGTGACGCGCGGCATGTACGCACCGTAGTAAGCTTTGCAAAAAATCTTCAGCAACAAACTTGTGAAATACATCCGTCCAGTTTTGTATAAGTAGTACACAGAAGGGAGATTATTTGCTGAATATGTCAACGACAGTGTCGTAGGGTTTAATTGTAAGTTATAGTTGGGAAAGCCGTTATAACTCTTGCCAGAATCATTCCTATCGAACGTATAAATTTGGTTTCATAAATGCTAGCACTCTCTATGACATCAAACAATCATGCAAGCAAACCATTCCCATGTGCTAAGTATTTTTTTTTGTTTGAATATCTATATTTTGACCACATCCAGACGGTTGTGGTCGATCGAAATTTAGCACTTACTATTACACTTTAATCACACGTTGCATCGATCAAGACTTTTATTACTTTATCTCGCGCCCTGACACATGTAATCATATAGTTTCGAATGACTGGTGATGCAATGTTTGAAGATTTTGCGCAAATTTGTTAATGTAGTGTTTACAAGTCTTATGGTTTGAAAGACATATGTATATGTACCCGCTAAATAATTAGAATTTGTGAAAAAGAAAACGCTCACGATTTTCACAGTTGAAACTGGTACTTATTCAAATTATATTAGTTTATATGTAAGCGTTTAGGCATAAAAGCATAAGAGAAAATTTACGAAACAGAACATAGTCTTTTGCAATATCAATTCTAGTAATGGTTGTCTGACTGGTGTTTGTTGATGAATAAAAGAGTGTGAACGTAATATTTACATTTCTTAATAAAAATAAGTCTCGTAGAATTGCAGTAACCTAGTTTTTAACGTATCCAAAATTATTTTATTGAATTTAAATTGTGAAAATCACAGCGTCTATTTAACTGATGCGTCACGTAATATTGGGAAATAATTTGTTCGATTGACGAGCTTTTTTTTTACTGTCAACTTTTTTAAGTTACATACATAGTCTTATTAAAACGTTTCCAAAAGTTTAATATAATTTTTCGCTGGTTTTCTAAATCGGGGCTTACCTATTACCATGTAAAAAATAAAAACATGTTTCGCAATTAAATAAAACAAAAGTTTATATAATGCAAAGTTATGCAATTTTTAAGTTTATATGATTTATTGTCAATAATGCTATACACGTCGAACAATCAGTATCTGTACGAAAAAGAAACCGAAACATAGTTTGCACAAGCTATCTAGTTGTTTAGTATAAGCGAATGACTAAATAATGAGCTAATCAACAGAAAACACTTCCCAATCAATCCATGTAAATCTATCCCCCGTGGATCTGATTGGAATTTGATAACTGGTCGTATGATTACTAGCACAAGGGCTATTAAAAGCCCTCCTTAGGGTACTGCCAAACCCAACAAAATTGTGTTGGCTATTATTGCCAAACGGTAACGGAGTACCAAAATTGTGTTGGCTATTATTACCAAACGGTAACGGAGTACCAAAATTGGGTTGGCTATTATAATTATTGCCAAACGTTAACGTATTACCAAAATTGGGCAACTCGTTTTGGTTATTATAAATAGCATGCGCTGCATCTTTCACAAAACTTATTATGCTTTTCTCGACGTCTTTCTTATCCAGCGAAAATATAAAACTTTCTCTAGTTGGAAGCCATCCACTATAAGTAGTACTCCACGATAGCGGGTTATATCCACCAAATATTTCTCCCGTCTCTTTTACACTTCCTACAGCAATCGTCGGTCCTTTATCTGCACACATTCGCCAAAAATTTCTCAATCTATCATTCGTATCACCATCCCTACTTTCTCGATAAAGTAAGGTCAGCTTATAAGTAATGATTTGCCTACTAGTTTCACCTCGTTCAACTTGGCCTAATTGTGCTGACTCTGCAATTTTCTGTAGAATCCATGATGCCTGTAGCTTGCTAATAACAACTGAATCAATATCAGGTAGTTGTCCTTTTCTGTGCGGTAACATTTGCGTTTTCGGCTTGTAGTTCTTTTTCAGATGATAACCAAGTATATCAGATCGCAACTCCCTCGGTAATACATCAATGTACGGAATAACCCTATCACTGAGTTCTTCAGATGAAATATTAAAGAACCTTACATGAGGCACATATTCAGCGATGACATCTTTGACGGCAATAATATCATTAACTGACCAATTGGCTGGATTGTCTGAAAGTTTAGAAATATGGTTAATAGCCCATTGTACAACTGATAACCAAATATCAACTTCTTCCATATCAAGCTCATCATTCTTGAGAAGACTAATAAAGGTCGCTTTTGGTAAATCAATCATATTTCTGGACTTTAGGACGATGTCTGGTGATGATAACATGAGCTGAATGCAATAATCTCCAAGTTTCTGTAGCGAGCCAGTGGACAATGCATAGTTGTAAACCGGGAGAATATTTTGTCTTATCCACTCTTCATGCTGTTCAATCAAATGATCCCCAATCGCAGTGCAGAAAGTGCTTAACCCAAGCTTCTTAGCACCTTCCAAAAGAACAAACCAAGATACGTTTTCGCAAGATTGGGAAGTCACCTTTCCTGTGTAAATAAATCTACAAATAATGTAAATACAACATCAATATGTTTACTACAACCGGAGCACTGCGAACTACATTTACGTTTGTAAATAGATTCAGATCAAATTTACCTAAGCAAAATTTCAAAAATATCAGGAGTCAAGTCTTCGAACACCAAAGAAGTTTGTTGAATTTCATTAGTGTTAGAGGCATCTGTATTTCCGGTTAGCTTGTTTTCAAAATATCCGCTCCTTGCACATAGGACCAGGGAATGGGCAAGAAATATCTTATTGTCTGGCTCTTGGCCGACATGAATGGAGATGTCAGTATATTTTCCGCTTTCATAAAGCTTTTCATAATCTGACGAAACACCAGAAAGTAATTCAACTGCGTTATTCATTTCAATGGTACCGTAAACTCTCATGAATAAGAGCCCGCCATGAGTAAGGGCCCCCGTATATGAAAGTAGCGATCATGTGATAAGATCTGTAATGGTTGAAAACGGCTAACCCCCCCCCCCCACCCCCCTCATCACCCACTTGATTATCAACCAATAACGCCATATGATATATGCAGACCGTGATTATGTAATAAGTGAAATGAGGCGGGCAACTGTTACGTGACGATGAAGGCTTAAAAACAATGCAAAATGATCTACAACCAACCCATCCATGAATAAGAGCCCCCTTATATGATGAGGGGGGGCCCTGATTGTTTATCATGTGTAACGTAAAACAGTAGGGCCGATTTTGATATTGACTTTATAGCTTCGCGGCATTTTTTTGTTTCTATGGCTAATGTTATTATTATCATGTATACGTTGGAGTTATTAGTTAGCTAAAGGATAAAAATCAATGCTATTCTTATCATGTACCATCTCAAGCGTATGTGTACAAAAGGATGTTTGAAACAATAAATAACTTTTGTCCTGTAAACGTGAGTGAGCAGTATTTGCTTAATATGCAGTATACTGGCAAAAATCGATCAGCAGTATACAACAATAAATATATAAAGATTATCAATTTTAATAAATTTTTGTTATTTTTTATTAAGACATCAGAAGGCTGGATTATTACCCATTATCATACGCATGTCTGACAAAATAAATGCTAATAATAAAATTTCTCTTCACATTTACTTTCGCCCAATATACATATATTAATATGTAGTTATTGATAACATCTGTAAATTGCCAAAGACAAATGCAACAAAAATTACAATATGTCAGACACACATATATATACGGGATTATGGTATATAACCTCTTGCCGCATTGTTATTCGTCATAATAACTTACCTTCTCTTTTCGAACATTAATCATAGTCCAGTCTGGTTGTGCTCATCATGTCGACGATGACTCAAAGCGTGGAAACACGGGCAAATGTCTTTTTTTGATCCAATGGATTGGGATAAATTTATATTACTAACTACTACAAGACTTACTTATTACTTTTGCCGCGTTCAATTACCTTACAAGATCAGGAAAAAATTACTAGTCTATACAATTGGTATTCTGTACGAGCAGTTATAAACCGTTACCTGGAAAATAAATCGATATAGTAATAGATTAAAACTTTTTGCATACACCATCACATCAGATTAAATATAAATATCAATTACTATGTAATTAATACAACCAATTATTGAAATAAATAATTCCGGCATTTTTTATCAAAATTCTTAAATCGGTTTAGTACAACTTGTTTTTTGCATATCTGAATATTTTCTATACTGACAGTATAAATTGTTCCATAACCACCAGATCTAATCTGTTTAACTTTCTCAAAGTCGGCATACTAATACAGCATGTACTTAACAAATTTGCAATGTTGCATAAAGCTGTCCAACATTGCATGTCGGTCATAATAGAAAACTAAATAATATTTCCGAGTAGATGATTCTTGGCCAAGGAAATACATAAATGCACGAACATACCAACCTCTACTGTATAAAATAATCTTAACAAACTCAAAAATTGGGGGGCAATACAACATGCTCAGTTGTCAAGAAATTGTCCTAACTTTAGTAATTGGTAATTATTTTGATAAAAATTTATGAAATTTGCGACAATCATCCGTGTGTATTGCTATATTTTCGTTTTGCCCCAAAATGTTATAATTAGACTAATAATTGACGATCATTAGTTCAGCTTTCCCATAAATAGCATTATATTTCCACTTTTCCCAATTTTACGTTTATGTTTGTTTGTCAGTGGTATGACGTACAGTTTGGGACAAAAAATTTTTTCATGATACAAAAACACGTCTAGCCTACCCAATTTAGATTGTATTCGCGACGCGTAAATGTAAAATCAAGCACGAGTTTAAGCAATTCAAATTTGATACTTTTTGTGTTTGTTGTTATTTATGCTTTTTGAGAGAAACGTTCACATACTAATGGTATCCAAACAAGTACTTCAATGACAAACCATATTACTTTTGTGGGATAAAGTGTACGGGATGCGTGACCAAATATTATCAGGAGTTAATATCTCCAAGTTAACTGTAATAAAAGTGTTCATGTAATACTTATCGTCATACTCGATAAACTTTTTTATTAGTTTATTGCGGTGAGTAAGCCATTCCTTATACCGTCTGTATTGGTTGACATTATTATTATATTTGTGTGTCGAAAATGAGTATATTCTGGCAAACTCACGAATGTTGGTGTACATTCTTTGGTGTTTCCAAGGCGTAATAACGTTACCTCGTTTCATTAACTTTACCCTCAGGAAACGTTTTCTTTCGAATGGTATAATAGACACTGTGGTTCTATGTCGTTTGTCGCAAGGAATCCACCCAAGTCTTTCCTCGTCTTCAATGAATAGAACTAAATTGTCAATTGCTGGATTATTAACAACCGCTGACATTAACAACGAGATTCAAAGTTCTTGTGATATTAATAGTGTGTGAGAGCCAATCATGTTTCGAAAATTTCGCCGCAAAATGAATAAGTATCTCTGTACATTTGATAGGCCGACAGAATATCTATTTTACGAATCCCGCGATTTTTAATTTCTGCGTGTGCGGATTATCATGTCATTTCTTCCTACTCTAGAGACAAAAGCAGATGTTGATGCCGTTATCCGTAACACAGAGGATCTCGTAGTTGCCCTTCGCTTTGGTAAAGCTGATGATCCAGTATGTATGCGGCTAGATTATATCGTAAGTATCATTGTATCTAATAGTAGCAATCATTTGCCTCGATCATTCATTTCAACACACCATTTACTTTTTTCTAAAAAGCTTGGCAAAGCATCACCAGAGCTCGCTAGAATGGCAGTTATATACACAGTTGATATCTCACACGTTCCAGCATACGTCTCCTACTTTGACATAACTCTCATTCCAGCCACAATATTCTTCTTCAATGCGCAGCATATCAAAGTTGATTATGGCACACCCGATCATACAAAGTTCATCGGAACCTTTGTGAATAAGCAGGATTTCATTGATTTGATTGAAGTTATATACAAAGGAGCAATGAGAGGGAAATTGGTCGTAGTAAGTCCAATTGATAGACGAAGAATTACTCAATATGACTTGGTGTATAAAGATATTTAAGATCGCAAATCAAAGGTAGGGGGTGGGGGCTGGTCCGAACCTGAGATTATGTCGAACGTAAGATGATTTGAAAATAGTTGTCTGTCTTATCAAGCGAAGATTATGTTTCTTTTTCCCGATGCTGAATGTCATCGCGAGCTAGAGTGGTATCGTTTGTTGCGAACTTGAACTCGGGTTGCCGACAACAATCCATTATTGGAAAGAAGTAAACAAATAATAATATGAGTTCTCCTTGGAATAATATTCAGGCAAATTTGATCTTGGCAAATAATAATAAACTATACATTTGTCTCACTAGTTAAAAACGTATGTTATTATTCACGAAAATAGAAATAAGACACACCGCATCCATACATACGAAACAAATATTAATTACCTGAACGTGCAAACGACATTCTATGCTATGTCAACCGACAACACGTACTCCATTCTGATGCTCACAATGTAATTATTGAAAATGATAATTATATAACGTTTATTAAAATATGGTATATGTTTCAAAATCTATATAATTATTATATTCTCTTAACATTTTTCCTTCATTCATTACTAGCCATACCATGCTATTTTTTCGATGACGAATAATTCTCTTTTTTCAGCTTATCCAAAAACTCTTTCGCTTTAGTTTTATCCCTGGGATCTTTTGCCGTCTCCTTGACTTTCTTCAGCATTGCCAGTCCTTTTTGGTAACTCGACTCATCTCCCAATTTCTTTCCATAATCAGCTAGATCTTTCATGCAACGTATATTACCATGCTCCGCACCTTCTAAAAATAACGGCAAACATTCCGTCTTCATTCTTTGCCGAATCAAATCTGCATCCTCATCTTGTCCAGCTTCTCTAAACTTTTTTTGCAGTGCCGCTGCCGCCGCCATCTTCTCTTGAGCGAGGTACTGAATTGCGTCATAATATCCCAATTGAGTCGCTACCTCGAGGTAACTTATTCCTACGTTAGGATCTTTGTCGTGATCAAACACAATTCGCTTGTCAATCAGATATCGGCCAACATAAAAGTTTGCTTCGGGATCGGGCACATCACGGTCAGCAAGTATTTTGAACTGCTCAAAGGCTTCTTTGTAGCGTTTTTGCGCGTGGAGATGTAGGGCCGATTTGATCGTGACGTCCGAGATTTTAAGAGTGCGGGGTTCGCTATCTGTATCGGAAACGGGTTCGTACGTTTCAGCGTTTCGGATATAATCTTCGTAGAGTTGTTCGAGTTCTTTCACAACGTCATGCATGATTGGGCGAGCGGTGGGATCTTGTCTCCAGCATTTCTGCAATATACTATTGTATTTTTTTGGTGCGCTAGGAACCAATGCCGGTCGCGGAGAAGAGTCACTTTTCAATAAATCCATTACGACGTTGATGTGTTTGCCCGCGAAGGGAGCTTCATGTGACGAGATTTCCCACATGAGCATACCGAAACTGTGAAATATATATCGTGTATAAAGGTACAAGCAAAACGGTTGCGTCAATCGATATGCGTGGTTTGCTCCGTGCACGATTCAGTACCGCATACTGATATGCGCCGAATTTGATCAAAAATTCAAATCGGTAATAAAGATCCGTACCTGTATACATCGGCTTCCATCGAGTACGGAAGATTGTTATCGATTACTTTCTCCGGACATAACCACCTGATGCGCTCGGTCACTTCGGAAATAGAAGTTGTATAATCGCCAATTCCTCTGCAACTCCAAAAGTTTCCCAACTTTACATTTCCATACGTATCTACGACCACACTATGGCTATAAAATTGAAAAGAAAAAAATAAGTTAAAAGTATAAATTCATCATGCGCGTAAACAGATTACAGAATTGTCCATGCCTACGAATGTCATGATGCAGAATAAGTTTACTATGACACATGCTGACTGCTTTCGCTAGACGAATTGCCATCTTTATCTTTCGGTCCCAGCTGATGGACTTGTTTTCGGCAAGATATTTATCGAGCGTTCTGTTATCTGTCCATTCTGTGATCATGTAATAATGATAATCCTTGTCTTCTTTTAAAATACCGTATCTTTTTTTGGCACGAATAAGAAATACAACGAAACTCGTTAGTTGATGCGGATGACGGTAAATGATTCAGACGGGCTTACAAAGCAGATATGAACACCTACATCGACACAAATAAATCAGTCTTCAATATGGAGCTAATGTAGGCCTGTCTCCAATACATATCAATGTCGTCGCCTTCTTTTGCAATTTTGACCTTTGATGCGGGAATACTGCCGCGATACATGACTTTCTCAGTATTACTAGTAGGATCACATGGACTATCGGGAGCCGGCTTGATCCATTCGGGTCGAATTTTTAGACGATCTATTTTTTCTTTTACTACTGGAACACCGTGGCAACACGCAGTCGTAATAAACGAGTTTTGAATTCTCTTTGTAATAGCGTATTTGATAGAACTGAGACCGTTCTCCATAGTTTCCGCGTCTTCTAACTGATCTTGTGAATATCCCATTTGCTGCCTCAATCTGCGAATATTGTCGAAATCCAATATTACATTAGCGGCACTGAGAGAACTGTCTAGATTGTTGAACAACGTCTGTATCTTTCTGTCTATCTAATAGGTAAAAAACGAAAAGAGAGGAAATTGCTCGGTGTTGTTAGTTCCGCTTATAAGGGCAACAATATTAAAATACTATCGCTTACTTGGTCCATATTGAAAAATCTCAAAAGCGTTATCATTTTCGGTTTTGTATACTGCACTAGAAACTTTTCCAAATCTTTTAACGCCTTCATCAAAGAGTTGGAATCAATAACGTCGTCATTATGACTGATAACCTGTCTTATTTCCGTCATATACTGCTTCATAAGAGGTAGTGTTTCAATATTATATCTTACGGTGTCCATGAGTTTGATGATACGGTCAATCATAGAAACCAGTTCGGTTGTTTTCGGAACATCCACCGTTATAGCGACAGTACCCATCAACTCGATCGTAGCTCCGAGAATTCCTTTCCCCATCCGGCTATCAATATGTATTTCTTCCAGAGCCCACGTTCTTAATTGTTCGTATACCTCTTCACTCGATGGTCGCTTGGTAGGGTCTTCGCGCCAACATTTCGAATATAGCTCAATATAGTCCTTGGGTGTTTTCGAAAAAGGAGGATCACGATGGCCCTTCCGTCGATATGAAATGATATCCTCCATGCTCGTACGCCCTTCGCAAGGATGCCTTCCACTCGATATTTCCCAGAGTATTACTCCAAGACTGAAAACGTCCGCCTCCATTCCACCATCATAGTCGTCATCTTTAAAGTACCCTGGATCTTTGTATGCCGCGGCAACTTCGCTTGGAGTTATAGACATCATCTCTTTTATTACGGTGGTCAACCTCAAATCGGATATTTTCGCAACACCTAATTGAATAAGAATAGAATTCGATGACTGAGAAGAAAACGCCGATAGCATTAGCATATGACATATGCTGCGGCAACACGATGCAGATGCAATAACTTACCATGTTCAAGTGAAAGATATTAAGACTGTGTAAAAATCTTAACCCGTTGGCGATCTCCAAGCCCAACTTGTATTTATCTTTCCAGGTTAAATTATCAAATTGTTCATTCAAGTGTTGGCGCAGAGTTCCACCATCAGCATATTCATAGATAATACAATCATTGAAAATGTCTGTTTATATCATAAGAGAAAAATAAGCAATGATTCTTTGTAGCGTAATCGCAAACAAACAAGAATATTGCTTCAAGTATACCTCTGCATACACCCAAAAATTTAATGATGTTAGGATGAGCGTTCGCTGCTTTATGATTCTTCAACTATAGTATGATTTGATGAATTACGTTAGTTTCTGTAAGGCATGTGACGGATAATAACACAGATGAAAACATATCAGTAACCTCTTCAACGAATCGTTTGTATAATTTCTCATCATAGTTGATCGAGCTTGAAATTAATGTTTTCAATGCAATATACATTCCAGTGTCTTTTAATTTTGCTTTTAATTTTGCTTTGAACACTACCCCATATCCACTATAGCCAATGAATGTACGATCCAGGATGTCATCCTCTGAAATACATTTGATATTTCCTTCCTTAATGCTTCTATCTAGCCAACCTTTATGTCCGTTGTCGGGCATCGTCAAAGAGTTTGAGAGCTGAACAAATGAATTAGGCTCTATGCATAACAAAACAAACTGAATGTTTCACAAGATCAGATTGGTCCGAAAGCGACATAGCATACATACTGTGCGTCCTATTTGGTCACTCGACACTTTCGTTTCTTTCGATTGCCCCTACTAACCTTCTCTTGTACTAATGTAGTGCATGTCTCTTTCAAATCAAGCATGCATGGAAAGAAGCTACTAAATTTAGTACATTTTCAAACGAGCACAAGTTGAGTAACTTTCATCTGCTGTAGGTTACTATAATAATTTCGGTAGTTTTCTTTTATTGTGATAATTAACGTTACGTGCATAAATTATAATGCAAGAGCAATGTTTCAAGCTTCAGGGACAGATCTTTCACAAACCGTAGCCACCGAAACGGTCCATCAACTCGCTCCACAACTTGGGAAAAGAAATAAAGAAAACAATAGAAAATAGAGTTAGTTAATAACGTAAACTAATGCTGTGTATGCTTACCTGATACTTACCCCAAATCTTCTGAAGATGAATAAAAAAGGAGATATCTTAGAGTGTTCCGGGCATTCCCCGGCCCGCAGGCGAGAAGGGGGCGTCACCACCGCCCGTCCACCAGTAAAGACAAAGGAGAGCAACCAGCACCTAGTGAACCGAATTAAAGAGCAATAGTCAATTAGTATGATCAATCTACCCATTACTTTGATCACTTCACTTATGTGACCGATAACCGGGGTCGTTGATATGACGTAGTTGCATGATATGAAGTGGTGAAGAAATTGTTTGTTGTATTTACACCTTGGAGATGTTGGGTATATGCACAATCATTCATGAGTTAGTGGTTGATAAACTTCGTGTTGCTTTTTCGTGTAGCAAACTACCGTGTGTGTGCAATATTGAGTGGCGGTAAAGAATTCTTCATAGTATTTACGTTGCTATAAAAGAAATGTTGTTGTCAAATGATGCAAACACGCAATAGTTTGAGTCATATAAATGAGTAGACGTGTGCTTGAAATCCTACATTAGTTAGTGGTCGGTAAACCGTATTGTTAGAGAATTGTAGCAAACCGCCGCCGCATGTCGTTATACTGAGTGACGGAAAATAATTATTTGTTAACGCTTTGGAGGAGAAGATTTTGTGAACAATACGCAGTAGAGGGAACGTCAGAGTTATATGTATGAGTAGACATGCTTGGAATTGATGGTCAATAAACCGTATCGTTAGAGGATCTTTCGCAAGTCGTATGTGTCGTATACGGAATGGCAGAACAAGATTGTTTGTTGAATATTTAACTTTTAAATACGTTGTATTTGCGCTTTGGAGGTGGAGATGTTATTGTACAGTGTTACATGTACAATGTGTCTGACCTTATATAAAAAGATTTCTCGTTTAATAAATTATCGTATCGCTATTTGGTGTTAAGAGTTCGTTGTTTGATGATTTGTTTTTTGTAATATAAAAAACTATCAAAAATTTTTTGTTGTTTTACGGTTTATTATTGTCATATGTGGATTGTGGAGCGGTAAGAGAAGAACTGTTTGCTGGGTAAACCTGAGAGGAGAGTTGACGCGCGTTAACATGACAATACTTGATATTATTAATTATAAGTATAAATGTGTGCGACAATCTGTGACTGTCAACCAATAGTGAAACATAAATGTGTATAATGTCTTTATTAATGTAATACGTGTACTCCGGAACAATTGCGATATTCTAGAAGTTACAAGCCGTAATTTATAGTTGTCTCAAGTAGCGTCCAGTAAAATAGTTAAGCGATATTCATAATATATTAGAACGTTCTTTACAATTGGGATGACACCTTAATAATTATATCGACAACAGTCTACGGGTGTGATGAATAAAATTAAGGGCATTATTTACACAAGCCAGATACAAAATTTAACTTTATTAAGTAGTTGGTTGAGATTTTGCACACCAGTCATCATTGACTGATCGTGGATGAGGTTGCTTTTTTACCTAGTATTCACATTGATTGGTTTTTTGATACACTTAGTTCTTGTTCTTTCATCAAAGAAATAGTTCTTCTCCCTTCACTTTGTAAGGCACATTTCCTATTTTTTTTTTTAGTCCTCCGTAAAAAACTAATATTTCGAACGCGACTATTTACTCAACAGACGCTAAGACCAAGAAACTGGTAACCTGAAGAAGGCGACAACGCGTTTTTTTTTTCATTCATAGCACGAGTTTGGTAACAAAAAAAAGGAAAGCGGTTTGAAGACGGGATAAGAATTTCTTACTGGGTAAATTCGTTGAGTGGTTTGTATCCGAAGTACGCTGCCACTAGGTGTAAAAACCGGATATTCGAAAGCGCATCGGGCCACACCTGTAGATTATTTAACCTTTCGGGTACGTATCTGAAGGGACGCTGCCACTAGGCGTAAGTCGGGGTTTTGAATCGAATCAAAACTCTGTTGCCGAAAAAAAGCTGCAATCAGCTTTGTGATGAATAGAATACGTTGGCAATCGTGGTTCTCTGACAAAGTTGGGTCTTAACCTCAATGATGCTGGGAGTGAAATATATACTACGTTGTCGTTGGGGGCCTGATTAGTAAATGATTAACTTGCTGATATCTGTTCCGAAAAGCCGACTGTAGCTATGATGGCTCGGGCCGTGGTGAATAAGATACACGGGCCACTGAATTGAAAGCGCATCGTGGCACGCAGCTTGCATATTTATGTGGTTTAGGTACCCCGGCCCTTTACCTGTGATTGCGTCTGTTGTGAACGTTCTTCTTTGGCCCTTGACTACGAAGATTCGGTTTACTCGTTATTATTCTTATTGTTCTCACCGAACAGGAGGACAAGGTTCACGAGAAAGTCTTAATCCCCGATAAGGCTTTTAATAAACCTTTTTATCGTGCGGATAATGCATTGACGACATAATCGCACAGACCGATATTACGATGTCACAACCAAGTTTTGCAAGCAGCGTGAGTCACGCTAGACGTCAACAGATATTTGTTACGCAGTGTCGAGAGATTCAGCAGTAATAATTACGTTCCGCTTACTAAAAAAGGGGTCCGTATCATTTCACCAAAAATCATTTCACCGACGAATATTTCACCGACAACCATTTAGCCGAAAATCATTTCATCGACAATCATTTCGCCGACATATTCACCAGCATTATTTCGAAATTATCCTTTTTTGGTAGTCGTTGTCGGCGAAATGATTTTCGGTGAAATGATCGTCGGCGAAATATTACGTCGGTGAAATGATTTTCGGCGTTATGATTGCCTCCCCTAAAAAAGGTATTTGTAAGCCTTACGATTTGGGTTGCTTTCGGAAAATTGAAACTACTCTCGCAAATAAAAAGATTTATCGTATCTTTCAGAATGACTTGTTTCATAGACTCTCCTCTTTTTGTAATCATAATCCATTTTGCTAGATCCATAATAATAATGACAGATCATTATTGGTTTAACAATTACATAGTGTCTAATTCTAATACGTTCATCAAAATAGATTGCATAATAATGGCCCCTACTCCTGTGTCTTAAATAAAGTGTTTATTGTGCAATATGATTCGTTAAACTAGTTAGTTGTGGACAAATAACATCAAACCCGGCAGGAAAAGTCAAATAATTCGCACAACGTTTGGGTAAAAGCATATCTTAGCATTAAAAATATCAAGAATTATCCATGTTTTAAATGACATGTATACAGTAATCAAAACCATGTTCAGAGCCCTCTCACTATTATGTTCTATTTATATCATTATAATTCAGTAACTCCTAATGTACTCTGGACAATGTGTTATACTTGACTATCATTTAGCTGATGCTTACTAATACTAAGGCAATTTAATTGCTTTAAAAACAACTTTTATTAAGTTTGTCTCCTATTGCAAGTAATAAGATTATTTTATGCTTGGGTATAATCTTGGTCCACTGTCTTCTGATACAGCTCAACTGCTTTCTGAACATTCTTTTCTACTCCTACCCCATTCTCATAGCAAAACCAAGCCTAGTTTGTGCTCTGGCATAACCTTGATCAGCTGCTTTCTGATACAACTCAACTGCCTTTTGAATGTTCTCTTCTACTCCTGTCCCATTCTCATAACAAACACCAAGACTAGTTTGCGCTCTGGCATAACCTTGATCAGCTGCTTTCTGATACAACTCAACTGCCTTTTGAATGTTTTTTTCTACTCCTGTCCCATTCTCATAGCAAAAACCAAGCCTAGTTTGTGCTCTGGCATAACCTTGATCAACTGCTTTCTGATACAACTCAACTGCCTTTTGAATGTTCTTTTCTGCTCCTGTCCCATTCTCATAACAAACACCAAGACTAGTTTGTGCTCTGGCATAACCTTGATCAGCTGCTTTCTGATACAACTCAACTGCCTTTTGAACGTTCTTTTCTACTACTACTCCTATCCCATTTTCATAACAAAAACCAAGATTAGTTTGTGCCCCAGCATAACCTTGATCAGCTGCTTTCTGATACAACTCAACTGCCTTTTGAATGTTCTTTTCTACTCCTTTCCCATTCTCATAACAGATACCAAGATTAGTTTGTGCCCTGGTATAACCTTGATCAGCTGCTTTCTGATACAACTCAACTGCCTTTTGAATGTTCTTTTCTACTCCTGTCCCTTTATCATAACAAAAACCAAGACTAGTCTGTGCCACTGCATTATCTAGTTCAGCTGCTTTCTGATACCATTGAACAGCTTGCTCAAGACTTTTGTCAGTTTCCATTCCATGTTCATAAAAAAATCCAATCAACCAGAAGCATTGTCCACAACCAGCATGAGATTTCAATATGACCTCTGATTTTTTTTGTTCCTCACTATCTTGAATTATTGAATTTCGGATAAAGCCAGCAACTTGATCTTCAGTTTTCCCACTAAGCTTTAATCTCTGGTATAAAGTTAATAACTTATTAGAAAATGAATGATCTTCAACTATTTCTTTATGTTGATCACAGAGCTTAATCAATTTTTCCAATGTATTTCTTAGCCTATCATAACACTGTTGACTGGTTGGGCGTTTTTCTGAATCACCATTCCAACATTCTGTATATAAATATTTATATTCTTCTGGTGTGCCTGGAACTACATCATGACGACCGCCTTTCAGCCTGTAAATCTGAATGTCTAATATACTGTTGAATTCACTGCATGGATATTCTCTGCTGGATATTTCCCACATAATAATCCCAAAACTAAAAATATCTGATTTTTCATCCCGATTACTATCGTCATTAAAGCATTTAGGATCAAGGTATGCATGAGTTCCTCGGTGATCTGAACAAGTCTTTCGTTGCAGCATTACGTCAGATGTCCCAAAATCCGTAATTTTAGCTGTTTTGCCGTGAATTAATACATTGTTCGAAGACTTGTGATAAGAAATATAATCAGCATTCAGGTTACGTTAAATGAACTATTAATGAGCAGATGGTGCACTTACCAAATCTTTATGCAAGATTCCTGCTCTATGAATATGTCTCAATCCATTAATGATATCTAAACTCAGCTGGCAGTTGGCAGTCCAATCTAGTTTGATAGCTGGCGTTGATAAGTAGTCTCGCAAGGAACCATTGTCCGCATACTCGAAGACCATCAAGTACCTTCCTCTGGTATCTATTAAACATTTAAAAAGTAGTTGTATATATGCTCGTTTCCTTATATATTAAATCGCTCAACTGCTTACCTTTGCTAACACCGAGGAATCGAGTTATGTTGGGATGATCATCTACGCTACGATGGATCTTGAGCTAGAATATGTGTCATTATAAGAATATAGTTTGTGGATAGCTCAACCATACGCTATTTACACACCTCCTTTACAAAACTTTTGAAGAATTCGTCTTCGCTCCAATATTTTATCATCTTGTATGCAACAACGATACCCGTTTTTGCCACTGTCGCTTTGAAAACTACACCAAACGCACCATGGCCGATGCAGTCTTTGTCGACTAAACCATCATAAGAATAAAACCGAATGTATTCACTTGCGATACTCTTTTCCAACCAGTCCTTCTCAGAGACAATGGACGACATGGCTATTGTTACTATTACTATTTGACTTGGAGTTCTAGCGTCTTGACAATGATTGTGTTATGTAAGTAAGTAACACAATTATGAGATGTGTAAATCCTCTCCAATCAAATAAATTCCGCTTGTGCGAGTTGTGTTTCCATACAAATAGGCTGATCTGCAATAATCATTAACGTTAAGTACATTTTCATCGCTGGTCTCCTGATGCATCCTCATGCACATACTTTCCTATTTTATAATTTCTTCATTCTCCTTTCGTTCTATCAGCACTTCATTTCCTAAACTGGTTTTCGCACTAACCTTCTAATACACGAATTCCATAATTTTAATGTACACAGTAACTCTCTTTACAGTGGAGATAAAAAATCTGACAGATTTCTACACTATAACGAATATCCACAAAAAAG
>CAJVPJ010000286.1:0-30720 GCA_910592205.1 Paraglomus occultum | reverse complement strand
GCTTGCATTATAAAGCAAAGAGTAACATACGTTCATATAACTGATAGCAATTTCTCCAATATACACATAAATAATACACGTCATTACTTGACAAACTTATCTCTCAATTTATCACTAACATTAATATAAAGGGAGGCGAAGCCTCCTAACTACTTCTCACTCTAGTTACTATGCAATAATGACGTAATAATACTTTGTCATGGTTACACTGTAATTAATGCAGTAGCACAATGTGATTCCAAACGATGACACTTGCGCAACAAAACTAAACAGGGGCATGAATGAATGAATAGATTAAATCGTCCGTCCGCACGAAGAAACTTTTTATTCTTAATAACATAACTAACTTTTGGAACAAAAATGACCACTGTATCTGAGAATGAACAGATGGGAAATATTTTAAAGGGGTTTCAAAGTTACATTTTCAAAGTCTATGCCAAAGTACAATGTGCGGTTGGTTTGTGTTATCACTATGGAATTAGAGTGGCGAAGGATGAACAGAAGGCAGTTGGATGGTTTCAAAAAGCAGCTGAACAAGGAAGTGCTGATGCACAATGTAATCTTGGTTGGTGTTATGGTGAAGGAATTGGAGTAGTGAAAGACGAACAGAAGGCAGTTGAATGGTATCAAAAAGCTGCTGAACAAGAACATGGTATTGCACAAATTAGTCTTGGTTGGTGTTATGAACATGGAATTGGAGTAGAAAAAGATGGACAAAAAGCAGTTGAATGGTATCAAAAAGCTGCTGAACAAGGAAATGCTCAGGCACAATGTAATCTTGGTTGGTGTTATGAGAAAGGATTTGGAGTAGAAAAGGATGAACAAAAGGCAGTTGAATGGTATCAAAAAGCAGCTGAACAAGAACTTGCTATTGCACAAAAAAATTATGGTAATTGTTATAAAGATGGAATTGGAGTAGAAAAAAATGAACAAAAGGCAGTTGAATGGTATCAAAAGGCAGCTAAACAAGGAAATGCTGATGCACAATGTAATCTTGGTTTTTGTTATGAACAAGGAGTTGGAATAGTGAAAGACCAACAAAAGGCAATTGAATTGTATCAAAAAGCAATTGAACAAGGAAATGCTCAAGCACAAAATAATCTTGGTTGGTGTTATCTGCATGGAATTGGAGTAGAAAAAGATAAACAAAAGGCAGTTGAATTGTTTCAAAAAGCTGCTGAACAAGAAAATACTTATGGACAAGGTAATCTTGGTTATTGTTATGAAAAAGGAATTGGAATAGTGAAAGACACACAAAAGGCAGTTGAATTGTATGAAAAAGCACAAACATACAATAATCTTGGTTGTTGTTATAAAAATGGAATTGGGGTAGAAAAAAATGAACAAAAGGCAATTGAATTGTATCAAAAAGCAATTGAACAAGGAGATGTTCAAGCACAATGCAATCTTGGTTATTGTTATGAAATAGGAATTGGAGTAGAAAAAAACAAACAGAAGGCAGTTGAATGGTACCAAAAAGCAGCTGAACAAGGATATGCTTATGCACAATGTAGTCTTGGTGATTGTTATAGAGATGGAATTGGAGTAGAAAAAGATGAACAAAAAGCAGTTGAATGGTATCAAAAAGCAGCTGAACAAGAACATTCTGTTGTAGGTGCTCAACATAATTTTAATTATGTGAATGTTACTGCACAAAACAGCCTTGGCATCTGTTATAAGCTTGGAACTGGTGTAGAACCAAATTATGAAAAAGCCATTGAACTATTTCAGAAAGTAGCTGAGCAGGGAAATGCACATGGACAATATAATCTTGCTTATGCTTATGAACACGGTATTTGGGTAGAAAAAAATGAACAGAAAGCAATTGAACTATATGAAATGGCAGCTGATCAAGGATATGCAAAGGCAAAAAGTAAAATTTATTTTTTACATTATGATGATAGGGCTAAGTTAAAGGATAAATTTCAAAAACTAAGTGAGCTGTATCAAAGTAAAAAAGCAAATAATGTTTAATGAAAAGCTTTATAAGTCTTGAGTGCAGTATTTAAGCATGGTGTATTAGTTATATCATACAGTGTACTACCATAAGAATAACTCATATAACAACTACCTTTACTCCTTTTTCATGAGGCAGAAGACAAACTCTCGAAAAGAAAAGGTGCGGTTATAGTTATAACTTTATATTTAAATATTTGATGTATTAATTTCATAGGATTTTCAGTAGGAATATTCTTTATTATTACTATACCAATTAATATTGACAGCATATTGTTTTTTTTTTAATATTGAATTGGTATCATAAAAATAAACAAATAATATTAAGATTGATATTTTAATAGTCTACTTTCCAATTGAGCTATAATATTTCTTTTCATATTCTTACTTAATTCAGGTTGGTTTAATTTCTATTAACATATTTACTTGTAAAAAAGTTTTCTTCTTTGACCGAGACAATTTTGTCATAAAATCGAATAGTCGAAACCTAGTAAACATCCCATAAGTGAACGTATTTGACATTTTCCGGTTATTCTGCATTACGATAACAATGCATAACAATCGTCAAACAGACCAGAATACCGTAACGACTTGTTATGAGCAAAAAGCCACGACTTTTTATGCATAAGTCCATGCGTAACTTGCACACTCTTTAACTAAATGTTCGAATTATTTATCGAGAGCTTACATTTTTTATTAGTAACCTACGATCGAAGATTATGTGGCGGTAGTAGTTGATAAGACACATGAGAGGACACAGCCGTTGCGACAAATTTGACACATCTTTCGGCAGTTGTTAATACAAATATGCGACTTACCTTACCTTACATATATTAGCCTGAGTATGGAGAAGAAAAAGTGTTGATGAGTATTTACGATATGAATAAGATATTCGCGTACTCTTGACCGAATTTGATGAGACAAAGTGCTGTCAGTGTTCGGTAGAAAAATGTTAGTTGATTGGGATTGAGAATTATGTAGAGGTGGGAAGTTGTGAATTGATTCAGCGAAGCGAAAAAAGGTGTGTTGATGATTGTGAAATATACCTCGAAAACACAACACTATTAACAATCAAGAACATTCGTAGTTAGTCCACTAAAACAGGCAAGTCTATAGATATTGACTACGCAATGTTGTTAGTATATATTTATGTTAACAATGTGCAGTAGTTGACTACTATTTGAAATACGATCTAACAGTTTTTGTGACATCAATTAATCGAATTTGTTAGTATGCGAAATTCAGGCTGAGTTAGATTACATAATTATATATTTATGGCTTGTTATGTAAAATATCGTCATTGAGAAAAAAGCGTATAGATTATCAAACACATGAATTGTATAACTAACTAACTAATTATACAGCGAATATTACCATATTGTACAAACATGAGCTAGCGATTGTAACACCGCTCGTAGCAAGTTCTGTAAATAGGGTGTTGGACTTTTCAGAAACATGACATTTGTAAATATAAACTAAACGAATTTGTCCGTTACGTATGCATTTGTGATGTAAAATGTTGCTCTGTTGTGTCTTTCAACAAGAAATCGCTAGCTTAAACGTAACATCTATGTGAATGACGTCATTTTTGACACATGAAATATCAAGTTAAATGTCGACATGATTGAATAATTCGCACGCTACGCAAAATAAAACTCTGTTTGCAGTGGATCATGGATTACTAAATATAAAATATATATCAACACCCAGCCTGCACGTATTTTCAGAATAATTTTATCAGTGCCAGCAGAAATCTCCAAGTGAGAAATCCATTCGATATCATTAAAACGACATGCACAAAGCGCTTCCGAAAAACTAAGTGTCACGCATCACATGGTTGTCAAATATTAATCGGCAGAACGCAGGTAGAATGAATGAACGTGATTTGTAGAGTAACAGTTACAGTATATCAAGTCAAAACGTTGACAAATGATTACTAATATTTTTTAGTTAAACAATGTTTTCCTACTTGAAATGGTTGCGGGAGAGCAAATGACAATTGATCTTGGGATCAACTTCTTTCAATCGGAACCGTTGCTTTTCCTACTCAATTAAATATAATTTGATCATTGATAATTTTTGAAAACACAAGCTTTATCTACAAAAATTTATTATCAATCTGTAGACGCTATCGCGCGTTTACTGCGTCTTATTCCTTTCGTTGGGAATTGACGCAAAAGTCTACTGTTCTTGACTAACGACTTACGTTGACTGTTATTATTTTTTATGATCCGTGTTTCGTAGTACACTTGCCGCAGGCTTTTTATGGGTTCACGTCTCAAACATATCTTAGGCAATAGATATATTCTCCATCTGTTATTCGTAATAATTATAAATAAATATATAACAACCAATAAGAATTACAATATTTCTAATCTAATCGATACCGTTAATGATCTATTAATCTAATATATAGTTAGAGAATCGATAACATTGCCAACTGTTACATCATACGGACAAAACGAACAACCATATCTGGCTGGGCTTTAGCAAACGAAGGGATGCCGTTCTCACATAAATACAATACAATATGTAATATATAAGATCGTAAATTAATTTCTGCCCTCATTGAACAAAATTGTCAGTCACAATAAATTTTTTTGTAACAAACCTTTTAAACTCTCGTGTGATACATGGTCTATACTTGTCAAGATTCCCTTATTAGTCGTCAAGACATTACGCCAAAGCGAATACTACTTGCTTATTTAGTGATTTTCTTAAACCAAAAAAGTATCGACATCATCGAAATAAAAAAATAAAGTCACTCCCAAGAAGAGTTTCCGCTTCCAGTTTTACTTTCAACTTGCTAGAAGAAGGGTGTTTACATAATGATGTTAAATCGTTGGACTACTTATAATTGAAAGCTAAGTAATACAAATACATATGAGTTTCAAAGTGAATTTTTGGACTAACAACAAAAATATATACTGTATGTAAGATATCATAATTGATGTATTTATGGTGAGTTTGTTATCATTTGGTGACGATATTTCAAGTATGACAGTAAATTTTGTTTACAATCGCATCTTCTTTGCTTCATCTTTCATGTCGTAATAATGATGTCAAACTTAAGCTTTTAGCGAACAAACATAGCTTGTCATAAACAACATAGTTCAGTAACGGTAATTGTTGGCGTACATAAATATATAGTACTGTACTGTAGTATGGCATTACATATATTCCCACAATAGCGGTGACGCAATCTTATTGCATGTCACAATAAAGGACAGAAATAATAAAGGTCGCACAAACCAATGACGTTAATGATATTATGGACAATGATAATCTCATCTATCGTTAATCTCTCCAAGTCAAACGGAAGATTTAGACGGAAGCTTCATCTTCCCGAAGAATGTTCCCGTTGTAGAAAGAATGAAAAGGTATTTCGTTAGCTACATACGTATTAATATATATGTCAATATGTTATGTTTATCGTTTGATTGACCGTACTCTACCTTTGTTATCTTTCTGCTGATTAATAGATGTTAGTCCAAAGCCTGATTGAAACCGCAAATAAATCGGTTCCTAATCCATTTTTGATCGAGCTTGCTTGTGTTGATGCGGAACTTTATTTGAAACAGCAAGAAGCAATCGACACATTTCCAGCAAGTTATATCAACAATAAGGGACCTTAAAAAATTTCAAGATGATGGACGATTTCCGCAAGAGATTATTTCGAAATCGTTTACAGAAATTTGACTACTGGCTACAGGACACAATGAAGCAAAAGAAAGATATGGCGGCGTAAGTATGATTACTATTATTTGTGTTTAAAAGTAAGACTCAAGTAAGCGGCTAGTATCTTATCTTTCTGCATACATTGTAGCTTCGTAACATGGTTTATTTAATGTCGCTGACGATGATGCGGTGAAAATGACATGACGAGTTCTCAGTGATCGACGTTCTTTTCACCAATATATCACGGATGTCAAGCGTCTGGAATGAATGCAGTGAAGATGACATGGCGAGTTCTCAGTGGTCGGCGTTCTTTTCACCAATATATCACGGATGTCAAGCGCTAGGCCGATTTTTAATTTTCCAACGGCTCATCAGAAATATCGGAATATTGCTCAAGAGCACACCACGACTTACGCAGAACAAATGAAAGTTACCATGCAAAAGTCTCAGAAAGCTTAAACAGTATTATAAGAAAGATGACTTGGTTTTCTTCATATTCCTAATACCCTAACTGGCTTGTTAAAGTACATGAAAATGGATTATGCCAGTTAGAGTGCTCTTCAATGTACTTAACATATAAAGCCGCTTCGGCTCAAAGCTCGGTCAATTTAACCAAGATTAGATGTAATTGTAGGACTAGTTGTTCAACGGCTCGATGTGCTTGTCGCAAAGCTGCTGTCATTTGTGATTTAAACTACCACACTCATAATCGTTAATGTAATGTTAATTAGATACATCGTTCTGTGTATCATGATTTGTTTATATGCGGTAAAGCTAATATCGTAATGTTAATAAAATACTTTTATAATGTTGTTACCTGATTGTCTTTATGATTCTAATCTGACATACAATATTAAATTAGCATGCATGTTTGAATGGGTTTATTACATTTTGTGTTCTTCAATTAAACTAGTATTTATTATTATTATCTTCTCTATATAAGCAAAAAAGACCAGTATTCTTAATCAGGCGCAATGTTCCAACAGTTACTGGCGTATGAATTGTGTATTAAGTTGACAATTACAGCAAACTCTTGATAACTGAGGTGAGGGCAACGCAACGCTTGCGGTGTTGGAGCCCTATGATAACGTTTGGTGACAGCAGGCCGTTGTTCTTTGGTGGACAACCAGTATTAGTATCCCCAATACAGTAGCATTATAAAGTCGATAGCATAAAGCAAAGATTAATTAACGGAAGTTTTTCGGGTCCCCTTTCCAATTGTTGATGGAGGAATTTGGTAGGAACATTGACCAGATCCAGTAGTTATTTTGTCGAGCCGGCACGGAAAAGCATCGATTACTGAAATTGCAGTCAACAAAAAAAGCAAGAAAAGAAGTTTTTGATTAAAGGCGGTAGTTCCCTTGTTGAGCCGGTGGTGCGGGGCGGTATCGATCACTGAGATTGCAGTTAGCAGAAAGACTATGAAGAGAAGTTTTCGGTTCATGCTTTTGTAATATTATGTAAATAGGTTGTGATTAAAAGTGAGTCAAATTGTTACCGTTTTTATAAGAAAAATCAACACAACATGGTCTTAATTGATTTTATATGGTATACGGAACGGATTACGTTTTAATGAAAACAATGGTTTCAGATTCCTAACATTTTGAGACACTTGAGCAACATATTATGCTTGTCCCAAAATCTAAAAACAGTGTCATTCGGAGGGAGAGAAATAAGGCAATTGTTTGTATATAAGCATACGCGTTACCTACCCACTTTTTTATTTTTATATCGATATGGAAATTCTCCTCGGAAATAATCTTGCGCATTTAGGGAAACGTAATATTTAGTGGTGATATAAATAAGTATATCAATTACTTACCTGGTCAAATCACAAACTTTTGCTTTATGACATTAACATGTTATTTCTGTCCGAATAAAATCTGTAACAATAATATAACATATTGATATTAGCCCTGCCGCAATAAGTAAATTGATTAACATTACATACACACAGCCCCGTGGGAAAGCAAACATCGATATAGGTTATATCCGATTATAATGTGAATATAAGATAATTATGAATTTTTATGTATTCCACATCGAATATCCAATAAAAATTGTTGATTCTATTATGATTATAATATAATCATGAATGGCTAATGTCGTTCACACATAACGGCTAATGGTTAATATTAATACCTGGTTTGTCAGGGGTTAGTAAGTGAGATATTCAAGTAATCTGTTTCGTACGTGGGATGTGTCTTTTGTACAGTTAGGTGAACATCGTGTCCATAGAACTTGACATAATGAGGAGAGTAATAAATAATTGTGACGTTAGATCGCTGTACCACAACATGGATGCCTGTACTACAATGATCTCTTGATCATGTCGTGGATGCATACGTCGCTAATAATAGTATCATGTTAGAATCAACCGTGTGTTCTATTATTATAACGTTTCTGATAAGAGTAGTTGTTATACTCTCAGATACCGTAAACTCATTCTATAAGAAATCGCATACTAATACAGTATATTATATGATTTACTCAACAAGCGGTGATCTTATTTATTTCACATCATTACGGCCCTCATTTACGATAGTCCCTTATTCACGCTTAGGGCCCTTCTTCTCCCGAGAGTTCACGGTACATTATTCATCCCCGTGGCTATTCTCGTGACGTTATGAATACAGATTACCAATTTAATTTCATCACATAATGGCGCACTCAAAGTCCAGGATTAGTGTCTACAGTCTAAATGTTAGGGTCGTGAGTAGTTAAGGGATCATTAACTGTTGCTATACTTGACTGAAACAGGAGAACTTTACTGCCTGAAATATAATTAAATCCAAGAGTTACGATCGATCGCTGCAAGAGATTGCTATATTTATACACCATATTATAGTTTTGATCTGACATAATAATAAGTCCGATCGGAACATACAACAGTATCAACTAATACCAAATTTTTGGAACCTACATTACAATTCTGTATTTTAAAATAAACGTTTGTTGTACGTACAGCAATTTCAGCACAATGTAATTTGAGTATCACAAATTACATACGTAGATCTGGGTACATGCAAAATCTTGATACAGACGACCTTTGCTGATCTCGAAACCCTTGTTCTAGTGATACAATGCTTTATCACACACTCTCACAACCCCCGTAAGTGTTGTGCATAAAACTTTTCTAGTGTTGTTTCTGAAATAGTAAATGTTGTTATTTAGTGCAATTTAAAGATAAAAAGTCTATTCGTATTACCAATAAAAAAACCAACTGTGTTTGTTTATTGTTATTACAATGAACGATATAATATTGGCCATGCATAACACAAATTTCGTAAATTTTACATTATTTAAGGTTGCTATTATAATGTTAATCAGTCTTAGCAGCGTTAAAGTTTTAAATACACTGTCGACAACGAAATGTAATTTGGGGTAAAATAATTACACCAATTTATTAATAGTGTAGACAAGTATGAAAGAAAATACTATATACACAGTATAAATTTTACCATGTATCAGTTTCCAATTATTACGTACTAACTTTATTTATTTAAATTGCAATAGTTAAAAATAGAGTACTTGAATAATGGTCATTCAAGCTACCATGCGGCTGAAGTGTACGTAACTCGTTTGCTGAGTCACACACAACGTATACCCTAATGTTACTTTAAACTTAACTATTCACGTTATGTAAAAGTATAATTTCTGAAATTTACAATATTTAAGCGGTAAGTTTGTCTGTTTTAAATGTACAATTAAAGGATATGAGACAGTTAGTTTCTATAGCGAGATGTTAATTGCTTTGTTAGAACTAAATCGTAAACCTTTGCTTGTCTATAGGACTGAATCAGTCTACACGGGCATTTTGATGGCGCAACTCATCTATGCTATAATGAGAAAGACAGTAGCTTGTGCTTTCAAGTAGAATAATTATTCCGAGTAAAGGTGTACGTTAACATGATATTAAATAATTTCAGCAAATCATTTAGTGTGTGCAACGATAAATTCTTCAGACCAGTGGTCGCCAACATTAGACTTTAAATAACTATATTAAATTGTCGATACTCTGCATTAGCTCTAATAAACAATTATCAAAATGTATGGCCCAAATGGAAATGCTTTTAATAGTATGTCAGATAAAAAGAAGCAGATACATTTATGAG
This sequence comes from Paraglomus occultum, assembly GCA_910592205.1. Classification (NCBI taxonomy): domain Eukaryota; kingdom Fungi; phylum Glomeromycota; class Glomeromycetes; order Paraglomerales; family Paraglomeraceae; genus Paraglomus; species Paraglomus occultum. Next base: position 20,971 of record CAJVPJ010000286.1, on the reverse strand, counting down.
ATTTTATCAACATTGAAACGTTTGCATTGTTATAAAACGGCGTAAATTAGTACCCTACTCGATTTGGAAAAGTATATGTGTATACATCAGTGCTTGTCGTACAAAACTTTCCATATATGTATCTCGTAATTCGTACATTATAATTCGTACACCAATGCTTGCACTAATTCTTGTCGTACACATACCCTCTCTAACGTTGTTGACATATCTAAATTAAGTTTAAACGATACAGCGTGCGGAACGTCTTATTATTTGGTTGGCAAATCCGGTGTTTACTATTTTGTATTTGTTATTACATCACAGATAAGATGTTGGCAATTTGCAACAACAATATTCACAACCAAACCATTGTATGATTACAGTTTTCATCTTGACAGTCAGTAAACGATATACAAAGTACTAACGAGCTGTATATATGGTTTATTGTGTAAAGCTTAACGATAACTGCCTGCTGTCAGATTAGATAAAGTTATAAACAAACAACAGTCACTAATAAATATTTGTGTTAGCTATGTCTGTAGATCGCTCCGTACGAATGCTAAAAATAATCATCGTTCATCACATGAAGCTGTAATATGACAGCTATTTATGTCAAATTCGAACGATCAATGTTGTCCTACATATAATACACAATACGTTCGAACAATAAAGCTTAGGGACGTGCACGATTACATGCAAAACAATTTCGTTTAGCAAATAATCTTTCTTGTTATGTGACAAAAAAACCCCTTTCTTTCGCAAAGTTTATTTCTCTTCTTCTTTTTTTTGAAATACAACTCATCTCATTCCCAGATAAGTACACGATATTATTTAAGGGTTCCGGAAAAATATCACCCCATGTTAGCTTCAAGCAAGGAACAGCACGTGGTTAGAGCCGCAGTGGAAAACCGAAATTTCCAATGTTGCCGTTTAAGTAAAACATTTAATTTACTCTCCACATCTTCATTCAAATGCAATCTAATTAAATTGAATAAAACCACACATTCGATAGATTGATGGACAAGACCGTTTTTTCTATAAATACGGTAGCAATTTGCTTGCCTTCAACTTGCAATCCACTCCCTTAACATCTGTCACAAGTCGCCATCTACTGACAACCTGCCACCCCACCTACCCACAAGCTGCCATCTACTCACCTAATACCCACAAAAAGCATGCATCAATCTTTTCTCTTCCTATTCTTTTTGTTAACCGCCACAATCTCAGTGATCGATGCAGTTCCCCACCGACTTCGCAGAGGAACTACAGTCTTTACTCAATGTCCTTACGAAAATCCTCCGCCAGTACTCGAAGTCGCAATAACACCCGATCCTATTGCGCCAGGTCGACCGTTTTACTTTGCTGTTAACGGGACCACGGTAGCCGATATTGATGCATCCGACGACGTGCAAATTGGCGTTCTTTTCGGTACGGACCCCAAAGCACGTCCGTTAACCACACCTTTTACTACCGCTTTTTGTAATGTAGATGGAAATATAGCTTGTCCACTTAAGGCTGGTACCTCTTACAGCCGAACAGGGTTGTCAGTCCCGACTCCGCAAACATTGCCCCCCTCTTTTCAACTGTTTGTTACAATAGTCAATGTGCGGACAAAGTTCGTACATGGTTGTGCACTGGCAAACGTTGAAACACAACTACTAGCAGATGGCGTACTCATTGAAAGATTCTAGTCTTTCTTACAATCTTTTTTAAAATTCTACATTGTTCTAATTTTAATCATAGACAAAACATAGAATCTTTCGAAATTTTTGTACAGATGTATTAGACTTTACTTTTTACCTTAATATTGTTAACTCATTACCTACGACATTTGTGATACTTGTCGTCAAGTCACTACACTTATAATAGACACTAATTTAATTGTACAGTCAAAATATTCAACGCGTTCTTGCGTTAACTAAGTTTTATATGTGCATCTAAGTATCGGATTGTCTGATGCATATATTATAAAACATGTGATTTCACATGAAGCAGCAGCGTCTAATAAAACATTGTCCGTGTCATGAGACGTAATTTCTAATTACCGTATACTTCCGAAAATAAGCACCCCCCGAAAATAAGCACCCCCCCTCAAATATAGTATTAATTAACACTAATTGTTCTAAACGTTTCTATTTGCATGTGATTACCTCAATTTTGTTACACAAAAGTCTAACCTCCGAAAATAAGCACCCCCTATTGTTAAAAGGGGTGCTTATTTTCGGAAGTATACGGTACTACTTTTTGAACAGTACAATTTGTACAATGGAGTTGATGTTAACAATCAATCGATGATTGTACAAACTAATAGTTATTTTGTTTTTCATAACAAGAGCCAATGTGTCCTATATAATAACATGCATACATAGATGTAGCTCATGAAAGATATAATCGACTGATGTAATTGATTGGCTGGCATTCAAGTTTTTCAATTATAAACACAGAACCAGTCTAGAAACACGTTTCATTATCGATCTATAACTTGCACATACGACTAAGACAGAATTGCTGTCCACAAAACTAGTAACGATGCATTAAAACCTTGCGTAAAATTTTTTTTACATGACGTAAACTTCAAATTACGTGATTAAACAATGTCGATTCGTTGAATTTGTGTGTGTCGTACCTCAGCTGAGGGTTTAGAACCGAGACAGATCTCAAAGTCAAACACATGTCTTATAACTTATATGACAAGTTGGCATACATAAGCGTTTGTTAAGTATATACGTCCGTTTATTGCCCGTCACATAAGACTTGGCGTCTATAAGAGTTAACATGTAATTATTGGAACAATTACAACTATCGAAATATCAAGTAATTAATCTAATAATATCAATAATCTCTAATCTCTAATTAATAGTAATTGCTGAACTACTTGTTGCAGAAATGCTAGGGGCATTTACTAGCGATATTTGAATGAAACAGGTGTAGCCTTTAACAGCCCAACTTGGATCGACTTGAATGTTTGCTTGACCGCTGAAAGCATTGGTAGCCTAAACCCAAGTTAAATACATTAGTTTATTAATACAACTAATACGTCAAAAATAATTAATAAGATTATATTTATACTTACAGTTGTGGTATATACCGAATTCTTATTGCAGATGACGACAAGCTTTACCAACTCTATTATACAAGTAAATGTAAATATTTTGTTAACAATTATGTTCAAATAGAAATCAATAAATAATGCTTTCATACCTGAAGTCGAACATTGAGGACACGACCAAGCAGTAGTTTGCGTGGTTTGGAGATCCCAAGTACTAGGCTGTGGCAAAAGGGTTAGGACAGGGGGGGTTCTTTCATCAAGTTCCGGAATTGGTTTGGACACTGCCAAGGTTACAAGCAAGGCAATGAGTACGGCAAAGAGTGTCAAGGTTCTGTTTGCAGAAGCCATTTGTAATGATTGTTAAAGAGTGTAAGTGGAAACTTGATGAGTAAAAACTGTTGTATAGTTTGTATGTAAAGGATTTGATCACGAAGAAATCAAGAAGGGCGAACTTGGATGCCGTTTAAATAAATTTTTCGCTAGCTGCGTTTTTATGCAAGTCATTTATTGAAATTGTAAGTTACTGGCTATCGTCGAAGGCCTTTGTAGTCGTTATAAAATATCCAAATTTTGCATTTAAACAAGTAACGTCAATGTTTCTGATTTCGAGAGTCAAACAAAGCGTAAAGAACGATTTCTTTGAGTTAAATGATATACATGGTAGTACACTGCATCGATTTGTTCTGTAGATTTTAACGTTATGTAACAACGGCGTTATTCTTTTCGCCAAGTTTATTTCTCGAAAACTGTTAACAAACATTCGAACGTAGCTCAATTTTTAATTTTCTCTGAAGATCATTCGATCGCTATGTGATGTGGAACTGATATGCATGTCATGCATGCAATTTACTTTTCATGTACATTTTGATTGGTTAAATCGTGCATCACGTTGTGCAATCAGTCTGCATTTCCTTGTCATTACAACGTTTTCGTTCTCTTCTTTGACATTTCTATAATAATAAAGAAATTACCAACAGTTTAGACTTTTACGTACTTATAATGGATATTTCTTTTTAAGAGTTTTTTATTGTACTTCACTGGCGTTCATATTACAGGTAGCCAAGTTGATTACCAGACATATTAATATGTATTTGTCAATATGTGTTACGACAAAAAACCCGAATCAAACTTTAATATTATTTTTTTATTGTGCAATTAGTGAGGTTGGTGCGAGTCGAGACAAAGACAAGACTAACAACTGGCTGTTGTGTATCCTTGGCTAATTCTGTAGACGCTGATCTGTTTATCTGTTATGCGACATAATTTTTTAGCTGGTTACTACAACGACCTTTTTGTGCATATGAATAATGCTTTAATTGTTTCGATAAAAGATGTTTGCATGTTACAATTTAAGCGTTGTATTAACTAGTATTAACGTTAAGACGTCACAAGGCGTTATTCATTTATTTACGCAAAAACGTTGTAAAAATCAATACTAATAGTAACTTTAGTTAATCACGATAAATTAAAACAGAAACTTTACTAGTAAATAAAGACGAGTTTCTATGTGTATGTATGCAATACTAATAAAAAATTGGTTACTTGTGTGGTAATAGAATTGATATTGTTTTACGTTAATAAAAAGTGTTCGACAGTATTATTATTTTTGCAGTGACACCAACTATGTATTCACATTTGTTTAGCTTTACAGATTATTCATTAAACTAATCTGAACAAAATACTGCTTTCAGTTTATATTACATATATAATTGTAACTGATACACCACGGGTGCCGGAAGTTTGTAGAAGTTTATTACAGTAATCAATAACAGTAGGTTATTATCCATACGTACATGTATGATGCAAAAATAGATCTTTAATGGTTCTTAATGTTCGAAATAGTTTTGGGAAAGTTTATCGGTAAAATAATTGTCGGCGAAATAACATTCTCTTGACAATAGCTTCACTGTGGGCTTGCTGTTGTCTCCCAGTATACTACCCTAATTCTTATTCGATAACCACACCTATTTATTCTCCGCTTTCTCTATCTCTTATATTACGTGGTATACCGCCAGTCAGTGAATATTAATTTGTTTTCTAAACACCTATTTTACAACAAAAATTGCGAGGCAATATAATTTTGATAATCATAGACTAAATCGTAGACTTTGCAAAAGAGTTTTTTTACACGAGATGAAATTAATCTGCAGATAGGGCTTTCTTTTTTTTCGGCAAAGTTTACACTATCTGTCTTTTACGGCAATTGCATATTATAAACCATGTAAAGCTGACAATTTACCGTGTTGTCAGGAAAGTTACGTTGTCTTGCAAATTTTTGAATAAGCAACAGTTAATAACACGTTAATCTTGCACATATTAAATCACAAGATTAATTTGTAAATTAATCAAGATTGGCAAATTTGTCGGTTATTGTAGTTTCGTACTTGCGTACTATTGATATCAGTCGTACTTATTCTAAATATGTGTATATAACATATGACATGTCAAGTTTCATCCGGGTAATGTTACAACTTTCCGGTCAAAGACTATTCTAAAACAAAGTGTATCGTGTCTAATATAATACAGTATTCTAGCTATAACAGTCATTGCAAAATGAAGTTTTTACATGTATTGCAAAATATTACATATCTTTTAAGAAAATGCTTCTGGGCTTTGTTTCCTCCCAGTTGTTCCAATTAATCGGTAAAACATGTTTATTGTATGAATAATGCGCCGTCTGATTACGTGCACTACACCATGTTGTCAAATCGAATTTTAGATGCTATGTAATAATCTTGTTACACTCGATTATAGATTATACTTTTATCCGCTAGCCAATGATACGACGATGTTCAAATACCTCTTTTGTTCGATCATTTTCCTCCGCAAGTGTTTTCCTATTCTCAAGTTATAAAAATAACAGCCACTGCGTATGGACTACTGTGCGTTTAAACCAAATTGTCTCACTGAATAGTTTATTGTAAATAATACAAGAAAAGGCTACGTATTCAGTACCTATCTATCCAAACCTTTACTAATTCACGACGACCAACTTCGTTGGTCTGGTTAACAATGCCATTCGTTTGGTTGCAACAAAACATAGGCAAAATAAATTCAAAAATTGTATTTCCAACTTCTTCTGTTCGATTATAAAAATTACGTATTGAATGAACAAAATAAATAAACATATTTAAAGCAATAAGAGTGGCAATACTAACTGCCGCTTTAGTTAAAGTGTTAAGATTATTTGTTAACCGCTCCATATCCAAGGTGTTGTCGCTAGAGTGTTCGTTGGTAGACGAAGGTGTTTGTCCCGATAACGTTGCGCATGATAGTGAGGTAGAAGAAAGCATGCTGCATGTAGACATATAGTAATAAAGAGTCGTATGTAAGCAGTTTCAACGTTGTTTATTACGTAGACTTTAGTCCGCAACTTTGTAGCAGCCAATCAACATAGAAGTCACATTCCAACAAGTCATGTGATTTTTAATCTTTGGAGGGTGGTAAACATATTGCGCATAAACAAAGCATACATTATCTCTCTATCGTTTGTCCCGTTTGCTTACCAGGAAGAACAGGAAGGATTATTGCCGTTATAATGATCCACTGGTATACAATACGTTACAGCAACGATACAGAGACCGAAACTAACGACGACAAGAAAGTTGTTTATACTTGTCATGGCGAATAAAATTGTATGTTTTCTTGCTTTGTAAAAATTGTTGTTCGCACAACGTGCGAGTTAGAGGTTACTCTTTCTTTTCGTTAATGATAGCAAATAGCAACCGTATAGCGGTGCATGCAGCGCAGCGTAGTTTTTGGATTGTGGTTTCTTTCTAGATGAGCGACTTTGAATAAAACGTCTGTTTGTTCGCAAACGATCATTTATAAGGTAAGGAAGAAGGATGAAGAAAAACTTCTGATTCATCAATTAGCAAAAAGTTGTTGTCGGTCGCCACATTGGTTTGCCTGTTGCGGGCGCTGTGGCGGAGGTGCAGGTCAATTTTATTTACTGCATTCGGCCGTCATTTGTGTTACAAACATCATGCATGTATGTGGGTACACTCACTATGCAGTCGAGGTGACCGGAAAGCAACAGAAAATTGGTAATTTCTCCAGGTTTATTGATTAACTAGCATTGGTTGGTGCTTTGAGATACGCTTCGCTGTGATTTGTGTGAGTTGGGTATCCCATTGTCTGGAATGTTGGAGGTAGTATAGATCGGTGTGCGGTTGTATAAGGGTAACGGCAATTTTTCGTGTAACGGGTTAGTTATGTATCTAAAGCTTGTTGGATGTTAACAGTAGTATATTAAGTTATTGAATGTATCAATGGAATGGTTGGAATTATCTTATGCACGATCGTTTATTGATTTCATTTACTATCTTATCATGTTAACTTCCAATGTGTGAATGGAATAGAATGTGGGTTTCGTTATATCCAGGTTTACTGTGTATGTAAGAAGCTTCAGATATAGACCTATGATAACTTAATCTTTGCTCTTTTGTAAAACAACCAAATCTCAAAGTCGAGTTACATCTGGTAATGATGCACACAAAATGCAATTATATACCACAAGCACGTGAGGCGCAAGGATCTGTGATAGATCGACAAATAACACTTCCGCAGTAATTGTCTCCGATATTAGAAATACGACTCAGTCGAGATTCAGGCATATTGTTTTAATTTAAATTTTGCAGTTGAGCATATTTGCAGATTAGCGCGGATAGTGAGAGATAATTATATTGTTCTTAGAATTATCAAAATGTATTAAGTATTAGTTTTAGAAGCTAGAAATAAATACTTTTTAGCGAGGGGCATTGACTTCAGCAAAATGAAATATTTTCTTGACTCAGTGTATATTGATTTTATGATTTTGTTCAACTCTCAATACACATGGAAATTACCATACTTAGATTAAGGCAAAACTATATTTCTTAGAACGGTTAGTACAAATAATATCTGATATATGCTAGAAACGTGCTGATCTATCAAAAATGATACTTAACATGTTGGAGCACATGTGACAGCTGAAAGCAAGAAAATTTTTATTTTCCGAGTCAATATTCCATAAAAAGTTGTCGGTATTAAACTTAGAAAACAGCGTTACGTTACTAGTATCAGTTTATCTGATTACAAAAGAGCATAGAAAAATTGATTTCAACATCAGCCCCTCCAGACTGATTATATACCGAGCGAACAAAATAAATAGACATAATAAACCCAACAAGACCGACAATACCAATTACCACTTTGACCAGAGTACCAAAACTGTTCGTTAATTGCACTATATCCGGGTTGTTGTCATTAAAGTGCTTGGCATTAGTCTCGTTAGCAGACGAGGACAATGAAGCTGGTGATGGTGAAAGCGTGCTGTATGTAGGCATTATATAGACAAATAAGTCAGTACTCTTTAAATTAGTCGACCAGTCCAATTTACTTTACAAAGTGTGTACGAACGAATACCTCTGAGTTATTGTCGACAAAGAGCTTACTGTTTTATACGTTGGTTGAGAAGTATACCTATATATAATCAACATACCGTAAGTGAAATTCTGCTATATTATTCGTTTTTATTAGCTTGTTTGTTATTACTTACAGGGAAATGCAAGAAGAATAATTCCGAATTTGATCTTTTGCTGCCGGAATAGCATAAGCTTCAATAACAATACAGAGGATAATAATAATAACCATAAAGCATTTGTTTGTCATTGTTATTATGAATAGAATCGTTTGTTTGAGATAAATTTGGATACTTTTTTTTCTTTTGGTTTCTTTCTCTCTGTTTTTATAAAAAGAGATTTCAGGAAAGTGTAGCGTTTATATAAATGCAACCTACCCTATTTCTATAGTATATAGGACTATCGTGGATGGGGCATCTTTACTCACGCTCTGCAGTGTTACTGTTCTCTCACACACGATTGTCATTCTATTTTTGGTAATAGATCTCATGGTTTATAATAATGCGTTATTTGTTGTGAGGTAAATCACGAGGTTATTGCAAGAAAATCAACTCGTGCGACCTTGTTATGTTCTTTGTTATGATTACTCCGCAGTGAGACGTATACTTTTGTACGATTGCGTCACCGAGATGTCTACAAAACCATATCGAGAGTAACCAAATAAACTGTCAAGTCGTGTGCGTCTGAAAAAGAAAGCAAACATTATTAATTTTTACGTCCTACACTGACTAGATTGTTATAATAATATATTTGTACTTGCGTAAACTGTATTGGTTGCTAACCTATTCTTAAGTAGATACAAGACAAATAAATGTTTATTGTTTAAACATTGTTTTTATTAAATTCTCTCAAAGCCATTTAATCTGTAATACGGTCTAAACTTTTTTCATCATTTATAAATCGCGAACAAAAGCTTCTTTCGGAGTGTCAGTATAATTAATGTTCAATACGTTAACTAGAACGTTCCATAATGTCGCTGCCATTTCTTCGAATAAATATGTACAATTGATAAGTTATAAATTATATTATCAATTGTCTTGTTTATTTGAACAATTTTAACAAAATTTGCGTTGTTTAACTTTTTTTGCACGAGTCAGAAATGCTACACTTTAAATCTTTTATTTGCAAAATGGAGAGACAGTAAGCCTGAGAGTTTATGCAACTCATTGGTGATTGATTTCTTAATGGTGAGCGAAAGGCTGTGTCGACGGTAATATCTACTATGTCAATAACACTTTATATTGTAAACATTTATTTCGCTGAAGAATATTACTCGGCCATTCAACGGTTTAAACATATATTGTAAGAAGATATAATAAAAATTTTAATCTTTTACTCACAAGCAGGAAAATAATAAAATTTATTATAAAATTTATTCTACATGTAAAACAAGAAAAGTTCATTCTGTATTAACTAACTAATTTTATTGGTTTGGTTACGAAAAAGTAAACGCAAAATATGTTTTCCAATCTTATTTGTTCGATCAAAAGTGGTATACGGGCAAACAAAATAATCAACACATTAAGAGCAATGAGAGAGGCAATATTGATAGACCTATTAAATGTTAAAACTTTTGTTAGCTGTACTATATCCCGATTGTTAGCTTCACTTTCGTTCGCAGACAAAGGTAGTTCAGTTACCCTGTCTTGGTATTGTTGAACATGCTCGTTAAGTCGGGGAAATGTCTCGTTTTAGCAATACGACTCGTTTGCGTTGAATAATGTTGACGCAATATTCCAACATGAAGTTCTGCCTTCATAATACAAATATTCCAACAGCACAAGGTAGTATATATTAGGTAACAAAGCGCGCAACTTAGTCATGGAATGTGTTGTTACTACAATACGATACACGAGTACTCTGGGAAAAATATTCCAGGTTTTAATTCTGTTATGATGTGATAATTATAAACAAGCCAATTTAATTATGCTTATACGTGGTGTGTGTAGTTTGGACAATTCCGAATAAAAAAAACACTTTTTTACATTAGAATAGGTAACTCGGATTGACAAACTAATGGATTTGTGAATAATTTTTTGACGAAAAACAAACTACGGTTCATAAAGCTCAATCAGCTTCATAATATTACTATCACTGCTTGTAGTTGCTGGTATCTTGCTGTTGTATTGATTACAACAAACAAACTTAAAATAATATTTTCCACCAAGATACATTGTTACTGTAATAGTAATACCAGCAATGCCGAGTAGTATCTTGTATATTAAACCGTCGTCTTTAGGTACAGCGTTAACGGACGGGAGGGACGATAGAATTGTTGCAATTGGCGTCGTTGTCGAAAAACTGCTGTTATTGGGTTACAATTATTTTATGTTACAATAAAGCCTCTTCACATTCAAGCAACATTGAATACCTTTGGGCTGCTGTTGATATAGAATTCGTACTCTATCGGCCATTAAAAGTACAACTAAAAAACGAATGGTTTGTACGTAAATGACATGTACTAATTTGTTAATATTTTGTTACAAATCAAACACTTACCAGTAAGTGCAAGAATAGTATGCCTCCTCGAAATTGTTAATATTGTAATAGAGTAGCTTTCAATAATTTTGGAAACAGATACAATCTTGTCATGACTCTAGAATAGAATGGGGATAAAGTATAACCGTTAGTCGTCAGAGCTTTGCAATCTTTATATATACTTATTTGATCTGAGCAAACGTGTTTCCGGTGGTACAAAGTTATCTTTTCGTTACCGTTGCAACAATATATTGGCTTTCCTTATACCTTCCCAGGAAACATATAAATGACAGTTTGTTTATAAGAAGCGACTGCAATTTTCACATCTTGCATGGGATTTGCTATTCTCATGACAAATAAACATATGTAACAAGAAAAAAGGAAGAAACATACACTACCCGGACAAAAGTCTTGCACATCAAAAAATTTTAATTACGCAAAATTACTACATCTCAAATTTTAACAAATAATACTTTAACCAATAAAGTAACTTGGTATTTTGTTGGCCACCCCTTGCTTGCAACAACAGCTTCTATTCTCCGTGGCATACTTTCTATCAAAGCCATTACTTGACGTTGTGAAATCTTGCCCTATTTTTTGTAATGCTGTCTCTAATTCTGTAACATTTGTTATTACCTGTAATTTGCTTCTTATTCTTCTTTCCAGCTCCGATCATAAATACTCAATAGGATTCAAGTCAGGAGACTGGCTTGGCCAATCTGGCAAGATTTTGATTTTGATCATTAAAATCCATTTCTTAACATCTTTAGCAGTATAGACCGGAGCATTATCATCTTGAAACTAATAGCCTCTGCAATTAAATTCTTTCTTTATCACAGGTAATAAATGCTTTTCAAGTATTTGTATGTTGTTAAACCTATTCATTTTACCATCTACTTTTACACAATCCTTTACCGCCCACATCATTTATTCTCCACCTCCAAATTTTGCTGTTGGACCAAATTTTCAATATTAAATTTGGTATCAGGAGTTCTCCAACCACGACTTGGGCCATCATTCTAAATATTGTGAATCCTGCTTTCATCACTCCATATGACAGATCGCCATTTCGAACAGTCCAATCTCGCCTTTCAGTACACCATTTCGGGCGTTGTTCTCTTTGCCGATTATTTAGGAGAGGTTTGCGAGCTGGTATACGAAAAAAAATTTTGCATTTTGTGCAAATTTCTCGTAATAGTTTTTGTGAAAACTTCACAATTAGTTTTTTCAACAAAAAAAAAAATTTGAATTTTTTCAGCTGATTTATTATTATTATTTTTAACAACAGTCTTTAGAATTTTTTTGACTTCTGTTAGTCAATAATTTCGGACGGCCAAATCGGGGACGAGTCGCAAGATCAACTCTGTTAGGTACTTATCAATAGTACGAGTGACAGTTGTTTTATGAACTTTGAGCATTCTATTAATTTTTTGGTACTGATTGCTTATTTTTGTAAAGGCCAATAATTTCAACGCGTTGACTTTCAGTTAAAGGATACATTTTAACATCAATGAAGATTAGAAGTGCTTACGGATTTATTTATATATTCTGATGTAGGTTTACAAACAACACGAACATTGTATACGCGTTTGTTCAAAACCAAAACAAAGTTATATTGAAATTTGAGATGTAATTATTATGTGTAATTTTGCGTAATTAAAATTTTTTAATGTGCAAGACTTTTGTCCGAGTAGTGTATGCTATAAATATGTGGTAACACAGATATTCCACTCAAAATTTAGTAATACGCTTGTGAGGCATATGACGACGCCTTATATAATTTGTATTTGGCACAATCGTGGAACTACCGCTTCACCCTCGCGAATGATTTTCGGCATTTTCAACAGTATATACATATTCGTTTATCGAGTATGTTATCCGAACGAGCCATAATCGTGCACCGCTTTTGTTTGATGAGCTAACGGCAATATATAGAAGGTTGGTTTTTAGCAAACAAAACTTTAGCACTAATGGTTGAAATCTGTGTTACGAAGTGTAAAAAGTCAATTTGATTATTAACGTTTGACTTTATTTGTTAATTATGATATCTAGTGGACTCTTCTAGCCGGAATAACCAACACTTGCAAAGAAAAAAGCGGTGTTATACGTAGTGTTGTCAGGTCCGATAAAGTAGAAGAAAAATGTTGCGGGTAGAAAGCGTCAGTATTATGTAGCTAGCATTGGAATTTGGTTGATCAAATCAATCGTAAGAGGAGAAAACACTTAAACGATACAGCGCATGCGTTTATAATAATGCGAGTCATTACAGAACATGGAAACGCACAACATTTAGAATTATCAAAGCCTAATACTTATAATGTTATTATTACTGTCACCGCTTGTCGTTGCTAATTTGCATCACGCCGTTGTTTTCGAGAAATGTGTAGCGTTTATATAAATGCAACCTAACCCTAATTCTATAGAATTATCATGATGAGCATTTTACTCACACCCTGTTGTGTTTGGGGAATTACCAGGTAAACATACTCATGGCACATACGATTAGCATCACCCAACACAAAACTATACAGAAATAAGAAGTCTATTCCGCGTGAAACTGTCTTGGTTGCTAACCGATAGCTATTTCACTTACTCTCTCAAGTTATTTAACCCGTAACGCCCCAATTTAATCTAAATTTTTTTCTTCTTTCTATAATAGTTCTGCTACTAACAGTTTATAAATCAAGAGCAAGCCTATTCCAGAATAATAGTAATATGATATACCCATTGATTTGTTCATATTTCTCCGTCACTTTTTTGAATAAATTATCTTGTCAAATGTACTATTATTTAAATTATTTAACGATAAATGCAGGATATTCGTGTTGCATCAGCTTCTTTGCACGGATCAGCATACGAAATCTAGCCACAATTTCTTGCAACATTTACATTTTCATCGACAACGCTAGACTTTATTTTCTCTTTTGGAGACGGAGGACGCACTGGGACATTTTTTATAGTAAGTCCGAGAGTTTATGCAGTAACATTGGTGATTATTTCTCTAACCATGTTCAGTAGTTACACTATATATAAAGTATTTCAATGACAAATCATACCGTAAACCATTTATTGCTGTTGAAAAAACATTACGCAATTACTCACTAGTAATGTAAGCAGGTATAACAATGACGTAATTGCGAGCAACACTTGATTTAGCCCACAACTGGAAAATAACAATAATTTATTTCATGGAAAAAGGTTTCTACAACTATTGGCGACCAATTTTATTGGATTTGGTTAACAATGCCATTTGTTTAATTGCAACAAGACTTAGACTCAATTTTATTTCTAACTTTCTCTGTTCGGTCAAAAAATAATGTATTAATCGAACAAAATAAACAAACATATTAAGAGCGATAAGAGCGACAATACTAACTACCGATCTAATTAGGGTTGAGATGTCTGTTAGCTGTGTTATATCCAGACTACTGCCTTTCGATGTTTAGCTTTACTCTCGTAGGCCGTTGTAAACGTGGTAATAGAATAAACAGTGTGCTGTATTTAAAAGTAGTAAAAAAATTGGTATTAAACAAAACTTTGAACACTTTTTGCAATTCCTAAGCGCTGCTTGCTTATTTTACGATCTATAGAAAAATAAACACCTTTGAGGTGTTAGTAGACAACAACACGTCCTTGCCGGCGTTAGTTGAGAGAATACCTAGTAAAAATCAGCATGTCAGATAAACTTTTCCCCACCGGAAAAAATAACTTCAAAAGAGGAAATTTGTTCAAAGTTCAAAATGCAAGTTTTTAAGGGACTAAATTGATACAAGCGTCAATATTGTGCTCAAAACCAGTGTAAAAATTTTTTTAAAAAAAAAAAAAAACAAAAACACTTTTGAATTCACTCTAAGTCTATTTCTTAAATTCAAGTAAGACATAATTCGTTATGTTGTTCCATAAAGTATTTTGCTACATATAAACTATCTTATCGACAACGTAATTATAAATTTTTTAATTGGTGGTGATAAACCCACAGGATAAGATTAAACAATAGTAACATAATATAGATTCCGACTAATAATATTAGAATCAAATTTGTACTACATGTATACTACATATTAGAAATAAACGTTTGAAGAAAGAAGATCCAACATTTGGAAAAGATGGATTAGGAGGAGAAAGAGCAAGCTTCGATATACAAAAAAAAACTTTATTGTTAAACGTCTGTGACCAATCATTATAGTGCCTTGCCAAGTAGAAAATACCCTGGGTTTTAATGTTCTTATTATGTGTAATGTATATCTTAAACTTTGTAAATAGAAACAACACTCTTAAATTAAATATGGTAACTCAGATCGGCAAACTAATGAATTTTTCGACAGAGAATAAATTACTGCTCATAAAGTTCAATAATATCCATATTACTGTCAGTGCTTGTAGCTGCTGGTTTTTGCACGATGTCATTATATTGACCACAGCAAACAAATTTAAAAATGTTATTTTTTCCCCCACCAAGATACATTGTTACCGTAATAATTACACCAGCAATGCCGAGCAATATTTTGTATATCAAGCCGTATACTTCAGTAATATTATTAACCGGCGGAAGAGACGGTAGAGTTGTTGCGATCGGTGTCATTGTTGAGGAACTGATTGCACTGGTTCGTAAATAACTGAGAATTAATTTTACAGCATGCATATTACAATAAGCCTCATCACTGTTCAATACCTTTGAGTTACTGGTGACAGAGAACTTGTACTTGTATATATCGATCAATCATAAAAAGTATGACTAAAACATGAACAACTTGTATGTAAATAACGCATACGCTAATATTTTTGCTACATGTCAGACGCTTACCAGCAAGTACAAGAACGATGAGACGTCCCAGAATTATTTACAGCAACAGCATAGCTTCCAATAATGATGCAAAGACCGACAATAATGTATGCCTTCATAATGACTTCAGAATAATTGATCAAAGGGATAAGTAGGTGAATGAAATCCCGTTATGCTTCAATAATCAGTGTAAGGGACTGGACTGAACGTTTATATATTTGAAAAACAAAAACTACGGCTGATCCATCTGATTTCGTTTGAAATATAAATTTATTGCGTCCTATATTAAGTAACTGAGGTACAGAAAATGGTATAGAAGCCGGAAAAGGGGGAGCAAAGACGGTACAGAAAATGGAACAAAGGTGGTACAGAAAATGGTGTGCAACGCGGATGGGGGTGGTGTGCAACGCGGAACAAAAGTGGTACAGAAAATAGTGTGCAACGTGGATGGGGGTGGAACAAAGGTGGTACAGAAAATGGTGTGCAACGTGGATGGAGGTGACAGAAAATGGCGGTGGTGCAAAATGTAAGGAAGAACAAGGTGCAGAAAATGAGGCAAGGGACGGAGAATGATGGGTGTAACGGAGAACGATACTGGAGAATGGTGGACAGAGAATGGCATCAGAAAGAGGTGGTATTGGAGGATGATCTGATATGAGTGACATCAGAAAACGTTACGGAGAATGGTAAGCCTTTCCCTGGCAGATCATAATAGATCTCATAGTAAAATTTTTACATTTCGATTGAGTTTATAAATCCTTCTATTAAAATTTCTCGGTTAAAAAACTATCTTTGTTCCAAATCGTCACTCAATCCCGTTTTTATCCGACCTAATGTGTTTTCTTCTGTATCGATCAAGGGTTTATAAAAGTAGGTGGAAACATTTTTACGGAATACAAGTAGCTAAATATAAGAACCCTTCGATATAAGAAAGTTTTGATACAAAAAAGTATTTTTGCTGGACCCGATTAAAATCTTATAACAAATAGCTCTCGTTATAAGAGATTATATAAGAAAGAAATTTGTTGGGCCCTGAAAACTTTTTTATATCGAGAATTACTTGTAGATTTATTTGTTTTTTTCGTTTTATAGAAGAGATTTCGAGAAACGTGTAGCGTTTACATAAATGCAACTAACCCTATTTCTATAATATACATAGAATTATCGTAGATGGGCATATCTACAACGCTCTGTTGTATTATTGTTCTCTGTCATTCTATTTTTGGTAATAAATTGCACGGTTTATATTAATTCATTATTTGTTGTGAAGTAAGTTTAATGCTATGCAAGAGAATCAACTCGTGCAACCTTGTAGTCCTTTGTCATAATTACTGTTGTTATGTGCGTCTAAAACGTCCTACACTGACTAGATTGTTGTACTTGTGTAAACTGTCTTGATAGCTAAGCTATTCTTAAGCAGTAGATATAAGATAAATAAATGTTTTATCGTTTAAATACTATTTTATTAAAGTCTCTCAGAGCTGTTTAATCTAAACAGCTCTAGCGGTCCACCGTAGCTGTGTCAATAAAGGACCACGAAATCAGAGCTGTTTAATCTGTAATAACCTAATTTTCTCTGTCATATTTTAACCATAATTTTTGCAGTTAACAGTCTATAATCAAGAACACCCAAAGCCTATTTTCAAAGCGGCAATTGATGTATTATATATTTAATGTTCAACACGTTGACTGGAGACGTTTCCATAATCCCTCTGAATATGGACAATTGATACGTAACAACAAATTATATTATCGATTGTACTATTTTTTAAATAACTTAACCCGATAAACGCAAAATATTTGTGTTGTATGACTTTTTTTTGTACGAGTTGGCATACGTAATTTCCTTCGCAACATTTAAATGTAGCCCACTTTTCATTGACAATGCTACACATTAATTTCTAATTTGAAACATGGAGACAGTAATCTGAGAGTTTACGTTGATGATTTATTCTTGACAGTGAGCAAAAGGTATGTCGATGGTAATACCTATGTCAATGACAATATACTGTAAACATTTATTGTGTGAAGAAAATTACTCGGTTATTCAACAGGTCAAACTTATGATATAACAATTAACGTTATTACAAGCAACGTTTAATTTTAAATTTTTTCTCACGAACCGGAAAATATTAAAATTTAGTAACAACAAAAGTTTATTCTGTATCAACTAACGATTTGATGCATTTGTGAAAATTTTTAACGATGAATAAACTTATGGCTCATAAAGCTCAATAAGCTCCATAATGACGTCACTACTTGTCGTCGCTGGTTTTTGCAACATGTTATTGTATTGACTACAGCAAACAAATTTAAAAATAATATTTTCCCACCAAGATACATTGTTACCGTAATAATAATACCAGCAATACCAAGTAGTCTTTTAATTGAGCTTCTATGAATACTGGACTACATTGATTTGACAATCAGATGATCAAAAATCTCTGTGATAAAAGATCACCAATCTTACTCCCCTTGATTTCACATGATCGCATGCACGCCACCTGCAGTAATTGTTATTATTGGTACTTACTCCTTAAAATTTTTCTACGAAAAGAAACCTTTTCTTTGAAGATAGTAGTATGCTGTGCACCTTGTAAAAGTGTCAAAAAAATGTCTACAGATAAAGTTACGCTGTCGAGTATTTTACTATAATAAACGAAGTCTTATTTGTTGAACTATTATTGTGACATATTAAAACAAATAAGTACAGCTCCGGTATGATAAGCTGTGTAAATTTATCACTATTTTATTCAAAAACTGCGGTCAATTAGCTTTATATTAATATAAAATTTTTTGTTGTTTGTTTAGTAAATAATGCCAATACAGATTTTTGAAAAATTGGATTTTTCATATGTTTTACTAATTGATCGACGGGGTGGTCCGTGACTTTTGATAGTAATAGGGGGCAGTGTACAAGGCGTATGAGAAACTATTATAATATTAATACTAATACTAATCATATTACTAAGCTTAACACATTTTCAAGCATTTTGCTTAATGTAAAAAGCAATAATATCTTATCTTACTTACTAAGACTAAGAAGGGTGCAGGAAAGTCTCTGTTACATGTGCTAGATGATAAAGCAATAATATCTTGCAGACAAAAACAATCATAAACGGCGCAATGACCTGTTACAAGTATTCGAACGCTATTGGAGAAAAAAACAAAAATCGATTAATTCAAAGAATTTATTGCTTCACAAAGTTCGTTGTCGTGTACATGATACCTACTGATACGAGTCTACGGTCTTTACCAATACTTTTGTCCTGTAATTTTCTAACGTTAGATCTTCTCCCATGATTTGCGACTCGTTATGTTGATATGTCAAATTTACCAATTATATGATACATTAAATTATCATGGGGTTATCAAGAAAATGTTGGCAATTTTACGCAATATTTTCTTAAGCTAAGCCTTGCCTTGGTATGCTGATATATATTAGGCTTGTTCGACGGAAAATTGTATTAACCAATAAGAATTTCGCGTTTCTCGTTCCGTTGTTTTTTTTTTTTTTTCACTCCAAGATTTCAAGTGGTTATTTTTTACAGAAAAATATATATTTCTAAAAGCCATTAGAACTCTTTGCGCAACACAACATTTTATTTTTTTACGCTTATTAATAAAACGTGTGTGTGTGATGTTGTTCCCAGCATGTGATTTTTAATCCGCCAATCAGGAATCGGTACAAATTGGAACGGAACAGAATTGAAACAGGCCGATTGGTTTAATAACCCTTTGTAATTATTGCCGTGCTTATCTATAAGCTGTTTAATAAATTACGTTGTGCTGCCTCTTGAAATTACTTTTCCTTGCATACGACAAAGCTCTTCTTCAAAAACTATACAAACATGTTGATACAATGTGTTTGGTGTTTAGAAATCTTTGCATAATTTTCAAAAACCAACCATGTATTGCATACCAACACAATATCTGTTTTCTCTGAATGGAGCACGTTCCACTTTCTTATATCAAACGTCTTTTCTTCTAATTCTCCTTTACTTTTACAAAAATAACGTTTGTGACATTTTTTCTTTATTTCTATAGTGTTTTTCAACTTTTCCTCATTAACTCCTTCCTTGTTATTCGAGCTGGTCTTTTACGCCACCAATGAAGCATTCAACATCGCATCGAGATCAGCGATATCTGTAACGATTAAAAATAATGTCAATAGCTATGAGCATAAATTACAAGTTAATCACAAAGTTTGATAAATCTACTTTGCCTAAGCATTGCCTTGGGATTTCAGTCATGTCCCTAAAAACGGCAAAATATTTTACAATAGTAAGATGCAGTAAACAAAAATTCGAGATAGTTACTGTTAACGTGCTGCCATTTTTAAATGTTTATTAGCGCTATTTTTTGTCGTTTTAATTGACAAACTTTTAATCTTTTGTCGTTCGTTGTTGAGCTTGAGCTAAAAGATTGTGGGAATATTATTATCTCATCTCATTTGAATTGCAAGATGTGAATGTAATGATACTACACTTGAGTACTAATTGTAAAAGTTAAATTTAAAACTATAATGAATTTTACTCAATAGAATGTCTTATTTTATTTAATAATTGTAACTATAAAATCAAACATATTCAATAACTTATTTGCATTGGTATAAAATTTCCGGTTTTCTGACTTTTTTATGTTTTAAAATAACACTAATTAATTAAATAACATGTCAACAGTCATAATTCAATATGAAGAGTATTAAAATTATTGTAAAAACAATTTATCAGATCTAAGCTTGTCGGATATTGGCGAGGAGTAAGAGATGTGTAGTTCGGATTACAAAGACAGAAAATTAGTTTTGTTCGTTAAAGTCAATCTATAATATTAGTTTTAGTGACCCAAACATCCTTTGAATAAACATATAATTTGAAGTTTTACTCCTCTTCCGTTTAAGTAAATTAAATATGTTGGGGCTGAGTTTAAAAAATACCGAAATAAATTTGTGCGCGTCTCCTATTAGTTATCTTTGCCTGGGGTGGACTATTTGAATACTTATGAATTAGTAACTAGAAGCGTCTCGTGTTACTGACAGATTTTATCGGCCCGTCGTGATTTGAGCGTTTTACATACATGCCCACTATTACTCAAGCTCTGCATGTTTTCACGGATGAGGTAATGCTCTATATTATAATACTAATACCAGCAACATTACATTTTCGAGCATTCTGCTGAATATAAAGTCATAATGTCATCTTACTTTATCCCTTAGTCTGTAGGCCAAATTTTGACGAATTTGCCCCTTTATTTTGTTATGCAATTTTAAGAATATGTTTG